>VYZQ01065858.1:6251-19455 GCA_013400655.1 Mystacornis crossleyi
AGAAGAACTCTGATTAACTAGAAACTAAAATAAAATCTAGAATTCATTCTTCCTCGCAGGGGATACACCTGCCTCTGATGTAGCTGGGACAGCCTGCATAACTCCACAGTTTCCACCGCCTTATGTGATAGACCCTTAGAATCACGGATCATTTAGTCTACCTCCCTCAGCCATGGGTGGGTAGACCAGGTTCCACTAGATCAGTTTCTTNCATCTGGGACACATGAATTTTGCAAAAACCTGGAAAGCAAACATACTATCTCCACAAGTTTTTCCCTCTGATATATTTTGAGACCTAGCCTAAACAATTAATCAAGAACAGAGCAAAATCTATCCTCCTCCCAACAAGTATACAGAAATTTGAAAATCCACTTGATAATCTATTTTCTCTGCAACTGGCTTCTATCTAAAACAATATTTATTTCAAAACCTTAAGGAGAAACAGAAATTTTCTCATTTCTATGAGAAGACAGCTCATCCATTGATTCTAATTACACCTGCAAATACTTTTATCTACACAACATAATGGCAGTAATAGCTGTTTTTAACTCAAGGGAAAAAATCCTAACAGAAAAGCATCTATTTCCCCAGTCAAGGGCGGGGTGGGGAACAAAAATTGGATACTTAACACAGGATGGCTATCAGTGTTACAGTTTCATTAATATATAGAAAATATAAACTAGTGGTCCCTTTGGTTCTGAATTTTAAAGTCAACACATTTTTTTGGTTCATGGTAAGCTACTTGCTTGTAGATGTTGAAAAATAGATGTCACAGTATGCAGGTTTTCTACAGCTCTAGTGGAAAACCAGGAGGATGATGATAGGAAATGCTTCTTTGTCAGACAAGGTAGTAAAATTTATAAGGAAACTAACTGTAAAAGCTATTGCAGAAAAATAACAAAGATCAAAAATGACAGAGCAGACAGTCAGAAAATGAGATGTTGTCTATAAGGATCAGGCTTCAGACTGTGACTTAGAAATCTCAGAAAACTGTATCTGGATCAGAACAAGGTATTAGACTTCAAAAATCAAAACTTTATATCGTTTCATTTGGGCCTTATTAATCTGAAGAACCTCCAGTTCACCTTTTTTCATGACAAAGGAGAAAAATTATAGCTAATTAGCAGAGATACACAAGTTATAACATCAAAACAGCTGTGTATTGCTTTAGCAGATCAGCAGATGTGCTTCTGTCTTCAAATGCTAATCCCGTTTGCCTTTCCAACTCAATTCATTTAACAAATATATTTTCTCTTTCACTACAAACCTTGTAAAGATATTTTGAGGCATTTTATACAGTTTGTGAAAAAGGCCTACTTTCACTATCCAAATGAGCCAGTAATTTTAGGTGTAATGATCTCTAAAGTTTGGACTGAAATCCTCAGAACAAGGAACAGTTACTATTTTACAGACTGTTGTTTTGGTCATCTTAGGGTTTGGCTTCTTTCTTGGTTTTGCTTTCCCTTTTAGTCACACAAAAAATCTGTATGAGAGCAGTTTCCCTGATCATTGGAAGTTCATTTGAAGCTCTCCCCAAGACATCTTCCTAGAAGAGGTCTAAAGAGTACACAGTCTTAGTTTGTGTATCTTCTGATCTTTAAAATCCGAACCAGGCTTCTGTAGGTATAAAGCAACAAGCAAACATCATTGAACCAAGCCATAGGTTTTCTGTATTTCTAGAACAGATTTAAAAATGGGCATTTCTTCTTCTGCAAGTGTCCTGCCTATCAAACACAGCAGATCAAGCTAGCTCCCCCAATAACTTATTTTGAACAACAAATACATGTTAAGTTCTTTTGTACTTCTCATTTGGCTTTTGAGAATTAAGTTTTAGGCATGTGACTTGTAAAGCTTTTGTTGTACAACCGTGCGTAGTATAAAAGTCACTTTTAAGCAAAAAATGCATGATTCTAAGACTCAAAGCTTTAGAAAACACCAAGAAAATCTTAAAAGTTTAGTTGAGGTTATGGGAATATGCAGTCCTGTGAAATGCATGGTAGGCTTCCGTATAGACTACAACTTGCTTTGCAAAGCAGCTTTTCATTTCCTCGAAATTGGCCTCAGGCAGTGGGATCCATTCCTCTTTAAAACTGCTGCTGCAATGCAATTTCAGTTCCTGTTCTCCCTCAGAGAAGACTGTATGGAATAACCCACAACAATTTTCCAGCAACAAGCATGCATACAGTATTGTGCATGCATGTGTACACAGATACACACACTGGCTCTGCTAAATAAACACAACTAAAAGGTAACAATTATTTATGTCACTGACACTTGAATTCAGTCGAAGCTGTAAGTTATAGAAGCAGTATCAAGTATGTGAAAAATTTGCAGTAATTTTTGCCATGAATTAAAAAGGGTTTGACACATTTGTTCATTATTCTGGGAGGAGGGAGAAAAAATAAAAAAGAGAGAGATGTGGCACTAAGTCATCCTGCCACTGATAGTAATATTGCCATTTCTTTTCCTAACTGTTTTGTACACACAGAAAGCAGAGAAAGCCATTTAATTTGAGAGGCCAAGGTCAATTCTCTACTGGAAAGCCTTTGAGTGTTAAACATATGCACAAAAAAGTATATAATGTCTATCTAGCAAGGTCATAGAATTCTGCAACCAGAATAAAAATGCAAGAATAGTTTGAGGCCTGTAAACAAAGGAAAATAAATGTTTTATTATGAAATGCCCATACGTGACATAAATGGCAGCTAGCTACAGTGACAGTATGAATCTGACGATGACAGACTGGAACTGTCATTAATCAGTGTAATAAGACATATTAGTACATGTTTACATTAGCATCTTACAGGTCTTTTTTTTTAAATAAATTTCATTATCTCCTTTTAGTGTTCTTTAGTTCATGTTGCAGAGTAGTCTGGAAGTGCTTGAACTACGCTGTCCTATCCCAAGAAGTAACAATCATTAAAACACAATGATTAACTGCCTTTGTTTAAAAAAAAAAAAAAAAAAAAAAAGTATTTTGCTGTGAATACTTTAAAATGAGCCTTTGCAGAAACTGACCAGTGCCTCATAATGTTCCTGTTCACAGAATTTTGGTAGTGTATTAAGCCACCTATCACTGTACCTTCAACGACACCTAAAAAGTGCTATGACCCACAGTACAAAGAGAAGCTGCTATTACTTTTCAGGGCTGAAAAACTCATATGTGGATATCTCTCTGTCTCCCAAAAATGTCTCTTTCTGATTTGATGTTCATGGTGCAGTCACTTCAGAGGTAATTACAGTGTACTGAAATTGCCTAATTTGTACTATTGCAGTACAGACAAAACCAACAAACTTGTACAAAGGAGCTTCAACATGGCAGCACAAAGACTAATAGAGACATACTTTCTCTACCATTAAGTCAGAAATGCAAGGTAAAAGGTTGTAATTTCTAAAAAATGAAAAAACCAAGCTGTCTCATGACTCCTTTGTGCTTTTGTGTCCTCTGTGAGGACTAAGGATTAGATTTGTGCCTCCATGAAGACTAAGGATTTGAAACCACATGATGCATAATCCAATCTAAAACATGTCCAGAGCTCTAACAACTTCTTATCTTTTCCTGATTTTGCAAGTATTTGTTATCACTGGCACTATACCTATCAAATCTGGTTAATGAAAGCATTCCTTTAAGTTACTACATGATTTTTGAAAGGCTTTTTATTAGTACTTGAACCAAGAATCTCAAACCCAGAGATGGATTCTTATACATCAGGAAACAGCAAAATGTATATTTTCCTTTCCAGCCAATCAGCCATAAACAAGACAAACTATAAAATCACTGACATGATTTCAGAATGTTCCAATATAAAGGGTCTTTTTTTTTTTAAGCATGCCTTTGAATTAAGGCAGACTATAACAGCTCTATAGCAGTCCTGGGATTTGGGAAGCAGCATTTTAACAGCATGTTGCCCGTATTCTCATGCTGTGAACATGTTCATAGCAGTTCTATGAAAGTCCCAGGACTGCTGGTGTAGCATCTGTTCACTACCAACAAAGACTTGGATATTACACAAGAGTCTGTTTTCTGTTCATCGGTTGCCTTTTTACAAACAGTGTACTTCTGTAACAGGAAAATAGCTCTGTTTTCTCATGCTAACACACAAGCACACTCACAACTATATGTATCTTTATTATATTAGTGGACATTTCTCAGACTGAAGCTACTCTCAGGATAAATAGGGACTCTTAGGCTTAGATGTTACCCATATCCAAATACATATACACATTTCCAAAGATGTTAACAAGAAGTCATAACCTTGGAACAAAATGCCTTTCATTCAGCATAACTTGAGTTCCTAATGCCCTTCTTCTCAAAGTGGTAATTACATATCAATTCACAATTCAAAATACTTAGATTGACCTGGACATTTAACATCTCAGACCTTGCCCAGTGATGGAGAGTGGGTATTTCTTGGTTCCACATACAGATTCCGATTTTGGGTTTTGCTCTTATCAGAGATGTAGATCCCCAGGTTCAGTGGGGCATTCACAATAAATAATTCTAACAAAAATCATGGTGTTACTTCAGATGAGCGCATCACTTTCTCCAAATCATTTAGTTTTATTTTTGTCTGGATGTGCTTACTTTATCAACTAAGTTCACTTAATGGGCTGGTTCAGGCAGGTGCACCGTCTGCTGATTACATTTGTTAAGATCCGATCAGTGAGAGATGCCTGTGCCCAGATCAAGGTGCAAATGAGACCATATGCCTGAAATACATAATATGGATTTTATTTAAAAATGAATGTGAGGTAAAGAGATAGAAAGAAATTGAAATTGTGTGTGTGTGTGCTTGAAAGAAAGGGAGAGAGAGAGAGAGATCAAGTAGAAGACAGTCACCATCCATGAATCCAGCAATACCCCACTGGTCCTTCTTCACCCTAAATTTCTCAGTGGTGGGGGTCCTGAGGTCATTCAAAACTTTTCACTATTTGTACATTTAGGCAAACAAAGAAGTGAATGCTCATTGGCCACACATTTCTCTTAATCTATTGGTTAAATGATTCCCTCACTTCTAATGCTAATTGTCCCATGTCTGTCTGTCTCTTCTTTTGAGTCAGTGGGTTTCTTCCATTGGTCAGTTGTGATCTTTCCCTGCTGAAATTACATTTTATCCAGTCCAAGCTGGTTTCAGCACAGCTGCTGAGCTGGCTTTCGTTGTCCATTTACAGTGATACATTGCTACCCCCCAGTTTTGTTAACCTCCTCTTAGGTCTGAAATAACACCTGGACAATAGTACCACCTTTATCTTATTTCAAAGTCCTAATATGGGGGCTTCTCTTACAGTCCAAGTTCTGGGTACCCAAGCAGGGATGTTTGGGTGGGCTTTGGTGTTCACTGGTGGCCACAGATGCCATCTGTCCCATAACTCAGGAAGATCTTTGTTTGACCAGTGATATGTGTTCGAGCATTTGCTTTAAACAGTTTTGCCACAGTGGGGATTTCTGCCCAGATGTTTTAACCAGGATGAGCTAACCAGATGTCACCTCTGCCAGGCCTGGAGTTCATGCTATCCTGGTGCTCCATTCTGTGCTTATCTCATGGCAATGTCCTTCTGTGGCTTTAACAGCGTTTGAGACCGGCAACTTAAACTCCTTACAGCATTGCAAACCCTCTAGATCTCTTCCTAGCTCTCTTCTGAGAAAGAACAATCTGGACCAAGCTGATCAAAAGTATGACTTGAGCACAGCTGGCATGGTACTGTACGCCAGGACCACCTCCAGACAGAGGGTATGGATGCAGACAGGACAAGAATGGCTTTCTCTTCTTAGGACAGTCTCACAACATTTTTTTAATAGATCTCAAATTATTTTTTAGTGACATGAAGGGAAAATGGGTGTCTAGTCATCTTTCCCCCATCAGCTCCATAGATGTAGAACAAAAAAGCTTCAGAGGTAAAAAAAAATAAATCTCCAAACACCCATATAAGCATGATGCTCAGAAGCACGTGCATACACATACTTTGCACTTGCAGAGCCAGATGTTTCTCTCCAGCATTGTAAATACAAGAATGGTGGAGTGGCAGAGGTAGGGTGAATTGTTTAATTTTCTTTCTCGTTCATGTAAATTCTGGTTGCTGCAGACTTCAGTGGAAGACAGTGAGGAAGCTAAGCTAGGCACATTTGTCACAGGCAACCCGCCTGAATGTTCTCAGACTAGGAGACAACCAGGTTAAAGGATCCTGTACATTCATACTGAGGTTATTGAGAGTAATTGTTCATGGATTTCGAGAAATCAGATTACCCATAATCCGATAGTAACATTTGACATGCTACACATTATTAAGAAGTCACTGTAAAATTGTTATGCAAATTATAGATTCAAAAGGAAGAGTGAAAAGAATACGATAACCAAAGAATTGCATGGTGGTACGAAGTAGCTGAGCTGATGTTGCAAATTACATACCAGTCTAGTTTTTGAATGGGATTACATTTCTGAAGAGAAACTCCAGAAATTCCACTGGACATCATTAAACCAGTGGCAGGTTCCATGTACAATCTTTCATAAAAATTCCAAAATCCCATTGCACTTTCAGGCTTCTCTTCTTTACATGAAAGGCATTTACCAGCCATTTTGTGTAGTACTGTAGTGAACATTTATATAGAAGAGAAGAAAAAAAATACACTCATGGAAGTACACTGAGAACAGGCATAATTTCAAAAGAATAACATTGTTGGATAATTGCTAGACAGCTGATTAGTTCAATGTCATCACTTAATTTTCACATGCTTCCCTCAACCTTGCTCATCCTCTGATATTGTTCAAATAATAGCATTTTCTTACATTAAACTGCTGTCGTATTGTACCCTGCACTTCCCTTCAATTCCATACTCTCAGCGTTTTGGGTAAAGATTATAACATTTCACGGTGTGAAATGTGTGCAGACTGACATCTATTCTTTTGAAAAGCAAACCTGAAAAACACCAGGTAACCTGTTTGCTGATATTTCTGCTGTTGCAGTCTGGTTTGGCTCAATCACATGATAAGAAGCAGTCTGAAAACTTAATTTAATTGTTAAACTACATATATTTCTTGGTGCTTAATTGCAGGCATCACCCTTTTCCATTGCTGGAGCCCAAACGAAGTGACTGCTACCGTGCCCAGTGCCCTTTGGCCCTGCAGTGATGCAGGGCTTGTTGCCACAGCAGTAGCCAGCCCTGCCCATGGCGTGTCCCTGCCCGGCTGCAGCATCCTCTTGGGATGCTGTCTGTCCCCACGCCCAACGCAGCCGTGCACCTCAGCTGCTGCTGTTGCCATGTGGACCAGAAAAAGAAAAAAAAAAAAACAGAAAACCAAAACCCAGGCATCATTAAAACATTAAAACCCAGAGTCCCTAAAGTTGCCATTTTATTTTCTGCGAGGCACGTGCTGTCTGTAATGACCTTGACATTCCATTTTATCATTTCCCCTTGGGTAAGAGAATTTGCAAGGGCACATTCTCTTTAAGTTCAACATCTTCCATTGCAAATGGGATTTGTCTTCAAAAGCAGCAGCAAATCAAATTCTGTGTCTCATCACAGCTGCTTGTGCGCATTTACAGAATTATTGATTTGGAAATTCAACATCTGCAAATGCAAAACTAGCCAATTAAGCTTAGGAAAGGCTTTACACATCAGCTGATCTTCCCTGCTGTGTGCAGACTAATGGTACATACCCACATGACTGTGAGCTAGTCTGGAAAATGAGAAATGCCTGTGATCAGTAAAAATGTCATTATCTAATGTTAAAAAAACACAGTCTTTCTGATCTGACCAGGCTTCTACAGGTATCGGGGGTAATTTTAAAATTTATTTCTGTGGTAGAAAGATGAACACAATCTCTTCTGTTTTTTAGTCCACCACTCCTAGAAATAAACATC
This sequence comes from Mystacornis crossleyi, assembly GCA_013400655.1. Lineage (NCBI taxonomy): Eukaryota > Metazoa > Chordata > Aves > Passeriformes > Timaliidae > Mystacornis > Mystacornis crossleyi. The sequence goes on from VYZQ01065858.1 coordinate 14,112, forward strand.
TAGAAATAGATATTAGTTTATATTAGACCAAACAGTGCAGTCAGAAAAAGGGAAAGATCAAGCTTCAGGGCACACAAGCCCTTTCTCAAGCCTAACATGAGTCAAGCATATACTAGAAAGAATTACTCTGGCTGCAATTCAGCTAAGGGGGAAAAAATACTTTCAAAACTCAAAACTAAACTTTCAGGAGCTTGCTTTGCTTACTAATATGTATCATATTACAGGATAAGTGAAATTCTAACCTAAATTATGGGTGGGTTTGATAGCACACTAGAATTTCCTTCCTATCTTAAATGCTTCAAATTCATCACCATTTTTGCCCAATATTCACAGCTTAACATGCTGGAAGTAGCAGCTATTTTCAGAATAAGCATGTGCTTATATTATAAAATAGGCACTTTCCCTTTCTTACTTCCTAGTTTCTTACAGTTATTCTCAATATCTCCTAGCTTATTAATGTAATTTGATTATATGCAGAGCAATTACTTTAATGTTTGCTCTGTATCAGGCCTTAAAAGGAGTTTGAGAGCTTCATTCATCTGTTCTTTTCAAATTATATCACGTTGCCCAACTTATAGCCTTGACTAGTGCAGACACATAAATCTGCTATTAATTTTGATATGTTTTTTAGTTAAAAAAACATTTTCAGTATGCAGCAGAGAATCTGTTATTCAATCAGAAAGGGAGGCTATGATCCCATTATTTACATCCTGCTAACATTCAATAAAAGCAGTAAGAGAAAAGAGGAATCATTCAGAGATAAACAAATATAAATTATTTTTATTGTTGTGCATTATTTCAGGTCCTTTCTCTTTGACTGTCAATACAATTTCAGAGAATATTTTTCTAACTCAAACAATATTTTCTATTCAGTTTTGATAATAAACACACTACAAATCAGCATAATGTGCAAAATAAAGTCATTTATACATAAATAAAATTGAGTGCATTTTGATAAATCATTCTTAATAGGATATTTAATAGGACAATTCTTAGCAAGTATTTCTTTATACTAGTAGGTTTTTCAATGACAGAATCATAGGATCACAGAATATTCTAAGTTGGAAGGGACCCACAAGGATCATCAAAGTCCAACTCCTGGCCCTGCACAGGAACACCCCAAGAGTCACACCATGTGCCTGAGAGCATTGTCCAAATTCTTCTTGAACTCTGTCAGGCTGGTGCTGTGACCACTTCGCTGGGGAGACTGTTCCAGTGCCCAATCACTCTCTGGGTGAAGAACCTTTTCCTAATCCTGATGCCTTGGGTTTTAACTTTTATATTTTTCAAATCCTGTACTGCTCAGTGGATAACTGAAATTTCATGTGGCCTGTTAACTACTGTTCTCTCATGCTGGTTAGACATAACAAGCCTCTCTAGGTTTGCTCTTCAAGGACACCAGGCTCCAAAATGTGTAAACTAAAGCCTCCAAAGGAGGGAAAATTTGGGATAATTGCATCATTAACTGAGGTTATAACTCTGATATGCAAATGGACCAAACTTACAAAAGTGTGAAGAACCCATGACCCAGGGTCCATTTTGACTGCCCAGGGTGTACCTTTGAAGGTCTTTCAAATAAATGCCTGCTTTTATTCTCTTATTTTTGTCTAGCCTCTGTTTTTTAGGTGGCCATCTCAAGGCATCCACTCAGCCTAAACCACCTCTGACACAACTTCAGGCTGTTTCCTCAGGTCCTGTCACTGGTCACCACAGAGAAGAGATCAGTGTCTGCCCTTCCTCCTCCCCTCATGAGGAAGTTGTAGACTGTGATGAGGTCTCCCCTCAGTCTTCTCTTCTCCAGGCTAAAAAGACCAAGTGACCTCTGCTGCTCCTCACACAGCTTCCCCTCTAGACCGTTCTCCATCCTCAAGGCTCTCCTTTTGATGGTGTCCATTAGCTTTAGATTTTTTTATAAAAGATATATTTGGACAGCACCCAAAACTGCACACAGGACTTGAGGTGAGACCTCCCCAGTGCAGAGCAGAGAAGGACAATCCCCTCTCTTCCCTGGCTGACGATGCTGTGCCTGATGTCCCCCAGGACATGGCTGGTACTCCTGACCATGTTCATGTTCAACTTGTCATCAACCAGGACCCCCAGGTCCCTTTCCACGGCACTGCTTTCCAGCCTCTCATTCCCCAGTCTGTCTATACATCCAGGGTTGGCCAGTCCCAGGTGCAGAATCCAGCACTTACCCTTGTTAAGCTTCATGTGGTTCACATCAACAAGAAAGGTGTGATATTATCTATTCTGTATTATGTAGAATTTGAGTTTCTTATTTCCAGGTTGTATGGTGCAACACCAGGTGCTCACCAAAACTGATCTGTCGCTCCCTTCCTCAGTGATCAGGAGACAGAATATATAGCAAAAGGCTCATGGTTTGAGGTAAGAACAGGAAGCAATCACTCACCAATTACCATCAGGGGCAAAAGAGACCCAACTTGGGGAACATAGTTTAATTTATTACCAATCAANCCAGGCCTGAAATCAACTACGTAATAAACTACACCATTTTGAAAGGCTTCCCCAAGCAAAAAAAAAGAGAAGAACTGAGGAATGAAAATCCCCAGAAACTGGATTGTATAGCACTTTATGTGCAAGGCATCAAATAAACCCTGCAGCACCGTACTACACTAAATCAACTTACATCTGAAGCATCTCTAGGAAACCCTAAGAAGAGGAGCTCTGAGGAACTCAGCTAGAACAGCAATTTGTTATATGCTCAAAATAATTCCTGATATAGAATTGTAGAACTGTCAAATATTGCACTCTTTCAGCAAAATATGATTCTTCATACAGCCCTTGATGCATGTAATTATCTACAGTATTAGCTGCTTTCTATGACAGAGGGTGCACCTAACAAGGATTAGTTGCATGAACTGCTGATAAAATTTGGTTTGCCTCCTGGGAATGAACAGGGTTTTGTTGGTTTTTGTTGTATTTTAAATCTATTCTTTTAAATAAATGGCCAATCAAAAGCCAGATTTTAAGAATTACATAAATTTTTTGCAGCAATGGATTCAAAGTACAGAAACAGAAGCAGAAGTCTACCAGTGTGCGAGATTGCTCTGAGAAGCAGGAATCTCAGTGTGGCCACTGAACATGGCAGGAGCTCTGCAATGACGCTGGATCACCCTTTGCTCAGGCCGAGGTGTCACACAGTTCTTGGACACTGAAAGGAAACTGTGGACATCTCAGTCCTCCTTAGTGTCCTCTATGCCTTAAAGAAGACTAAAACCATAGGTACTTTTCCATTTTACTCTAGTTTCTAATAACTAGATAATGTATAAAAGTGAAAAAATTATCAGAAAGAAATAACAGTTGCAGGTTTTTTCTAATGTTCTCAAAAAATAAAATTTGAAGAAATAACTTGATTTATTTCAATATTAACTTTTCACTTATTCCTGAATTAAAACTTCTTTCTAGCACAAATATGTAATCACAGTTTTAACACTAAAAAAAGATCTATTTCTGAAATGCTGAAAACAAATAGAACTTTCTTATTTATTTAAAAGTATGACAGAAGAAATTACATCTTGCAAAATGATCCATAAGAGACAACTGAGTGTGAAAAATTAGCAGTACATTTGATGGGTCCATTCATAATTCAACTTTCTTTGAATCTTTCTATATCACTCTTCACCCATTTTCTTGGGGTTCTTGGTGTAACATATAGGCAAAATGTTCAGAAAGGAGAAAGCAATATTCTTAGTAAAATGGAACTTCAATACCTTACCAACAGTTAAGCTAAAACTGTATCCATAGTTAAACTAAAACTGTTCATCTTCCCTGGCATAAGACTGACAATTGCAATTCAAGTCTTAAAACCAAGTTTTGCAATCAGTGCAGTGGATGAAGTCAAGATAGAACCGTAGGAGGATATTTTTCCATAATTTCCAACTCAGTGACCTCCTGTCAAAATTTTTTAAAATGTGGTATGAATTTGTTGATATCTCAGTTTGCAATCTATCTGTTGGCATATGACAGGCCACATTCTCTTATCAGGAAAAAATCACAAGCTGAAAGGTTTTGGTAACCACCAAAGGCTCGATGCCTTCAAACGAAGCATCTCAAATGAAAGATTTTTTATGTAGTCAAGAACTAAGGCTTTTTTCCAAGTTTTCTTTGGAGAGCAGCACTGTGGTGGGAAAAAGAAAGTTGTTATAGAATGCCATTAGCACATCATACAATGTGTGTTTTGCTAGGCTTACTTTTAATGAAGTTCACCACTTTTATAGACTCAAATATTGTTTTTATTTCCCTGCTAAACATTACCACATTTGTTCAGGGGTTGGTGTCCATGTATTTTCCTTCCATAATTAACTCACATCCAGTAGAAGTCTATCCTGCTTTAATCTTCGGTAGCTTAAAGATTTGATTACTGAAAACCATCAAGATTTTCCCACTTGGAAAACAGCAAGAGCAACAGAGAATATGTTCTCATTGTCTGGATCATGTTAATTCACCGTCACCCTAAGAGCAGAAAACATCCAGAGATGCCAGTTAATTTCCAACACCTGTTCCCCACACTACCAAAATTTACCTGGTTATACCAAGATTTGACAGCTTTCCTAGGATTATAAGAACTTTTTGTATTTATAGTGGCATAGTTCTGATGTTAGTATTTCCGGATGTCAATCTCTCCAGCCTGGCCTTTTTATTTGCAGTATTTGTGTCTTATTTCAAGCAGTAGAACTGAATATTTTTGCAAGTGCAAAAAGCAAAAGAGAAAGATTGTGATGGTGACACAGGGACATAGAATCCCTGATGTATGGGATTCTTAGTAGCATTACTAATGTAGCAAGTAGCATTACTACAATTTCTTTCAGAAGAACAGAATGCCTCTCACTGAAGGTCCTCAAGAATATATTAGACCTACATTTCTTCAGGAATGATGTAGGTATATTTGATACTTCCTTGAGATAGCCAAATTGGATAAGTTGTTTAATCAGGTCACTTTCAGCCCTATGATTAGACCCAACATGCTCCAAAGAGATGCAAAAAACATACTCTGTAATTATGGAAACTTGTGGAATGTACTTGAAACTTGAAGAATGCAGTTTTGTCATCTTTTGTAAAAAGCCTTCTGTTGCTCAAAAATTCTTTTTATTAAAATATATTTTCAAGGAAAAAAACAGCTGAACTTTTAAAAATTATGGAGTAACCACATGGGAACCTATTAATACCTATTGAATTTGTTAATATTAAAGGTACTGGTTTGATTTCCATGGATCTTGTCAATAAGAACAGACAAATAGCCTTTTTTTAGCATTTTTTGAATGTTTCAGGATATGAAGTGAATATTTCACATGTCTTGTGTGGCTGAATATAGACTGTGTATGAC
>VYZQ01065858.1:19474-44807 GCA_013400655.1 Mystacornis crossleyi
TGTGTATGACCTGAACTTGCTAATCCTGCCTAATTACTAATTCACCTGGAGTAAATTGCCTTCCTAAGGAGTGCTGCTGCTTGGTTTATATGTAGTGTTCCACAAAAAGCACTGAAAAGAGAAACATGAAACTGGTATACAACTGTACAATTTAATGGAAATTACAGAATAAAATCATGCAGAGATCAATTTTAAAAAAGAGTAAAGTTTACCTCAAACTTCAAATATATGTTTGATTTGTTTAGCATAGAAATTTGGCTTTCTTTTATTCAGATTGCTACAATAATATTATGTAGTCATTGCTGAAATTTTTCTTCTGAGTATGACATGTTTGGTGTTGTGTCTAGGGCTTCTTTTTTCCCTTTTAATCAATCTGTGACTCTGAGAAGAAAAAAAAAGTAATAAAACTTCATGCATGTGGTAGTGTATTTTCTGGTCCTCTGCTTTTTCCACGATACAGAAACAAAAAAAAAAGCAGGACTGGTGCTGGCAGGGCCCAGGCCAGGGCCCTCAACTGTGTTTTTTTCAAATTTTTCTTTCTTTTTCTTTTAATGACATAATTGTCTCAGATAGCAGAGGTGGTCATATGTATACATCCAGAGTCTAGGGCAAAATAGCTGAAAGAATTACCACTGTATTAAAAAAAAAAAGGTAGTGTTCTCTAAAATGAAGCATATTCATGCAGCGTATGCAGCAAGTTTTCGCATTTCTTTGGTTTTTCCTACTTGATGAATCAGCGTGATATTAGAGAATGTTACTTTTTAAGCATTACTTATCTTCCCCAGTATTTTCCATAAATCCCAACAACTACACTTTGGCCAAAAAAGGTGTTTTAAAAATCACTTCATCATATTCTTTCATAAGGCTTCAAGAAGATTTAGCACTGCTTTTAAGCTTTTTGAATCTGTAAATGGCTAAGTATTTAACCTGGAAAATCTAATATAGTTTTCAACAGGAAACCAAGAATACAATTTTAGCTTGACAAAGCAAGAATGTATGGAGATATATATATCCCAAATGCTTTAAAATTACAGTAACTGTTTAGAAAGTGAGCTGTGTAGGAAAAAAATACCGTTCTTATGCTGTGTTATTCCCATAAACTTAAAAACAACATCATTAATACTGTGCTTCAAGAAGGAAAAAATACAAATATTTTAGGAACTAGGGCTTTGTAAAGAACTGAAAATACATCCTGAAAAAGGAAGAAAAATAATGATATTCATAGTAGCAAGCATACAAAAACGAAAGAGGAACAAGAAAGACAAATTCTGCAATTTTATTCACCAGTATCACATATGACATATACTTTTGTAGTGCGTTTTATTGAATAGGATTATATTATTCTGGTTAATAGTCAAAATGTAGGACCTGCACCCTATTTGTCAAGAAGCTGCGGCAATAGAGTTCAGTCACTAAGCACTCCCCAAGAAAAACTGATTTACTGAAATGCCCAGTGGCCATTATAAGCAAAGATGAATTACAGCAGATGCACAAATACAACACCTCCCCACGCCACCCCATACGAAAGCTGTTTATCTTAATATGCACCTGGGAAATTAAGTTTCCCCAGATAGAAACAAAAACAAGCTCCTTGCCTCACTTAAAGAATGCGATATAATTCAGTAATGGGGGCAGAGAGCCTGGAGGAGGAGGGTGCCAGGCACTTCTGCTTACATCAGTAGCTCACGCACCTCACAACAGCCAGGTGGAGTGTCTTCCTCAATCAGCCCCACAGGAAAGTAGTGGTACATAGATCACAGCAGGAAAAAATTCAAATGAAATCTGATCTGCAAAACTTCCATTGGGAGGAATTCCCTGCAAGGACTCCTAACTATCCAGGACTGCTGATTATCCCAGCTCAGTCTTGAGTTTACAGTAACAGGAAGCACAAGCAATACTTCTATTCCCTCTGGTGCATTTTTTTTTTTTACCTCACCAAAGAGTTCTATTTCTTTCATTACAATGAATGTTCATTAATATTATGTAGCAAGCAAAACCCTTGAAGTTTTGCAATACATTCAGTGTCATAAGCCAAAAATACTTTATTATACAGTTGACCAGCTCAATTTTTAAAATAATGTATGTTTCCAAGTATTCAGGCTTCCCATGTTCAGGAACACTGAGACCTGGCACATCTCAAATCCCTTATATTTAGAGTAGTGCATTTATGAGAAATTTAATTAACACAGTTGCACCATTTTATTCATCTATGGGTTTTCAGATATAAAGTGAATGACTTAGAAGGCTTTTTTGCCCAGACACAAAACCCAAACACATTCTGCCAATAAATTATTACACCTTGGTCCTTTAACCACTAAGCACTAGGTAAACTAGGAAATTATTATTAGAAATAATAGATTTAAATGCAATTTGTCTGTATTAGCTATAAAAATTGACTTCTTTAAAGAACACTTGAAAAGAATTGGATTCAGTCTTTCACTGTTTTTTATTTTATAGGACTAGTCATGGAAGAAGAGTAAAAGACATCCAAAATGGCATCCCTTTGTTCTTAAAACAATTTTCTGTCTTAAGTTTCCTCTCTTCAACCATTTCCTCCTCATCAGTCTAGATCAGGAGTCTGTCCATGTTTGGGTTTTGGTAGGGGGCGGCTTCTGAGGGATGTGGAGTGTAGACAGGAGAAGGGAGCAAGAAGGAAGACATTGTTATTAATGCAAAACTTGAATCTCCTTATCCGAAATTGTTTCTAAGATGTATATATAGAAATGTTCCAAAGTGAAAGTATTTTGTTAAAAATTAAGTATATTTTTTCTGTGGGTCTCAATGCACATTCATTTACACACAAGCTTTATATGGTAGGTAGTAAGCACTGTGATTGACACGGAACACACAAAACTTGAGATGTAGGAGTATTTTGGCAGAGAACTACAGAGAAAGTTGTACAATGATTAGGTAACAATTTTGCTCAAGTTTACAGCAAGGGCAAGAGGATTTATATTGGCTAGTCTCTCCTTTTATGAAATTTCTGACTTCTGAGCCACTTTTAAAACTAGTAGGCATTGCCTGCCCACACAGCAATTCCAGCCTGGCCTCATTTACACAGCAGAACTCCTTGCTAAGGGCATTGCAGCTATGTACAGAGGAAAATGTAGTCTGCTATTTCTCAATGTTTTAGACAGTAAAGAGGAAAGTATGAAATATAGATCTGGTGAGTTCAGTTATTAATTTAATGCAGAGAGCAACTGGGAGAAAATAAAGCCCAGAGTTATAAAGTAATTGCCTGATTTTTACCTAGTGTGCTTACCTATGTGTTCCCCTCCTTAGCCCAGAGCTAGAATGATGGGAATTACATTGCCTAAAGGTGAAGTAAGGAGAAATGCCAGGAAATAATTCCAGGGAGCTTCCAAAGAAGTATTGTCTTACAGTAGGAACAACTGATTTCCTGACTTCTGCTGAGTTAAATAAAAGCATTTTCATAAATTTTTTAGAAACAAGTATGTTTAGTTAATTCCACCATGCATTTTCATAACCCATTTAGAAATACTGGGTCAAATTTTCTCTGGTTTTTGGTTCCTACATTAATTAAGCCTAANCAGAATCGCAAGACTGCCCCCCCCCCCCCCTTTAAAAAAAAAAAAAAAAAACCAACACTTTCAGACGAAGTATTAAATTCAAAACAAGTAAACAAACAAAACAAGAATCAGAGAATTTTAATCCTGCAACACTGAATCACTATAAAACCACAAAACAAGCCTGAGCTCACAGGCCTGTGCTAAGAAAGGGAGACAGTCTGCAGTACACTTAAGAATAGGTCCAGAATCTCAAACGGACCCAATCGCTTTTCTCCTTGAATATGATTGAACTACTTCTCATTTCTTTTCACTGGCCTGAAGAAGATTTTCCACATGACTGCTTTCAATAAGTTCAATCTAATTAAACTGAAAATACAGTCAGGGAGAAACCATGCCCCAAAATAGAAGAATTTATTCAATGTGGGCTGGTAAACCTTCTCGTTTCTTTCACATATTAAAATTTGGGCAAGCCTTAAAATCAGTTTCCCTTCACCTCAGCACATTACTCCTATTTAATGATTTGGTTTTGTATATCAGAACCAGTGGAAGAACTGGAGTGTGAAACTCTTGCTTTGCAGATCATTAGAACTATCAATATTTCAGCCACATTTTTTCCAATGAAAATTGCACAGATAATTTGTCACTCCGGATGAGTTCCTTCCGTTGTTTTTATTTATAAGCAAAACTTTGAAGGTTTCTATCTTTGCGTCTTTAAAGAAAAAGGTGTAAACATGGAATTGAAAAGAACAAATCAGTATGAAATACATGAGACATTAGCTAGTCTCTGGATGATGGGGCAGAGGGTACCCTCAGCATTCCTCCCAGCCACTGTGAGGAGTGGCTGACACTCTGGAGGGTTTTGCTGTCATCCAGAGGGATCTGAACAGGCTGGAGAAATGTGCTGACAGGAACCTCACGAAGTTTAACACATGGAAGTGCAAAGACCTGCACCAGAAGGAACAATCCTAGGCATCAATATATGCTGGGGGATACCAACCTGGAAAGATGTTTTGAAGAAAACGACCTCGGACACCAAGTTGAATGTGACCCAGCAATGTGCTCTGGCCACAAAGAAGATTAACGGTGTCATGGGCTGCATTAGGCTTAATATTTCCTGTAGATCCAGGAAAGTGATCCTTCCCCTCCGCTAAGCATCTCAAGGCCACATCTGGAATGCTGTGTCCAATAGTGGATTCCCCAGAACAAAAGGGACATGGACATATAGGAGAGAGTCCAGAGAAGGTCTGCAAAGGAGATGAAGGGATTGGAGTGTCATGCATGTGAGGAAAAGCTGAGAGAATAGGGCTGTTCAGCTCAGAGTAAAGAAGGCTCAGAGGAATCTGAGTAATAAATCTGAGTAAACACCTGGAGGGAAGGTAAAAAGAGGAGAGAGCCAGGCTCTCCTCAGTGGTGCCCAGTGATAGGACTGGAGACAGTGGGCACAAACTGAAACACAGCAGGTTTCCTCTGAACATCAGGAAGCAATTTTTTACTCTGAGGCGGACTGAGCACAGTCGTGATTTTTTCAGGGAAGTTCTGGAGCCTCCCTTCATGGAAATATTAAAAAGCTGGCTGGACATGGTCCGGAGCAAGGTTTAGGTGGCCCTGCTTGAACATGGTGGTTAGACTAGATGCCCTCCAGAGGTCCCTTGCAACCTCACCCACTCTGTGATTGTGATCTACCGGAGGTGCATTTAAAGGACATTTTATTTCTTTCCATTCATCTTGATTTATATTTACTTGATTCACAACTCATTATCAAAGCAAAGAATAATGCCCAGGTAGGACAGATCAGCTACAGGTTAGCTATTCAAGGACCTAATTCCATATCTCCTACATATTATTTGGTCAGAGAGTGTAAGACACTACCTAACTGAAATCCTGGCATTTCAAACCACTGAAACCAGCTCCCCTATATGCCAATTACCCATAAGCAAGATAGAAAGGCTTACACTGCTGCCATTCTCTGCATCAGCTTCCCAGGAACATAGTCAAAATTGTTGTTGCATCAGCAGACTTTGGATACCTGACTAAGGCTCAGCTATTCCTACCATGTAAAGGGAGAGAAGTGAGTAAAACTAACCCAGCTGTTTCTAGGGGATGGTATTAGAGGGTGGAAGTAGGAATTGCTAGCTACTGGGCCATCATCATTAGCACCATTTTTGTATATGTCAGACTAACTAAGAAGACAATTTTGGTCAGTATCAGTACAAACAAACTATTGCATTTTTGCTGAAATAGAGCTCATCATGCAGATACTGTGTTGATTCAGGAAGGAGAGTCAATACCACATCCAGGATGAATTTACTGACATAAACAGTTATCACCTCAGTCACTCAATTTGCCACTGCAATTTTTAATCAGCAAGATGAATTTATACATACTAGAGTGTTGATTTGTTGTGTGGCTTTAGCATTTTCCTTGCAGGCGCTGCCATAAGCAATTGCTGACTTAGCCTACAGCTAGAGCTCAAATTAAACATGACTTTTAGAGGCAGTTTGCAAGACCATGTTCTTGCTCACACTTCTCTGGGTACTGTCATAACAATAGCAAAGCCAAGCACATTGCCAGCCTTTGTCCCATCTTCCCTTACCCTCTTCTGTATTTTAAAACTAAAGCACTGAAATTCAGTTCCAAACACTGAAATAATTTAAACAGTGCTTGTTCTAGCCTGCTAATTCTGATGTCCACATGTAACATGGAAGCCACAAACCATATAGATGTAATTTCTTTTCAGCTTTGTCCCTGCAGGCCTCAAAATGTTTATCCCAAGGTTTATACTGGAAGTTTCTCACAAAGATGTAAATAGGTATGTGCATGCCAAACATTTAAGGTGATTACTTTTTATTTTCTTTTCCTGAAGTCTCAAACCACGAGATGTAGTGTCCTTCACAGAAGGATTCCATTTGTAGCTACAGATCTATTATAAAGAGTTGGAAAGAAATGTTGTCTCTGCTAGGTTAGTTTGATCCAGACTGGCTTTTGTCAGAAATAGCAGTAGACTTACAGACAGAGTTCTTTTTGTCTTTTTGTCAAGTTCTTTTTGTCACAAGTTCTTTCCTATAAAGTTTGTTAGTCTACTTGCCACATGAAATATTCATTACAGTTTCAGTCTCAAACACTGACTCTCTTCCTTCACAATCCAAGAGCAGGCAAACATGCTTAGTGTGCTCCTTTTGATATGGAGTACACACAGCCTGTCTGCTTTCAAAAAGTTTGTCACTCAGGATATGTTAAACATCTGACTGAGTTTAAGTAGGTGGTGGCAAAACTCTGCATCTTTTTACAGTTCCCTGTTCTTAAAACCTTAGGATTTTCACAAACAATATCAGTTCTTACCAGTGAGTTAGAACCTCTATCTAGGACCCAAATATTAATCTCCAATTCAGATTTTTATCTAACTTGACAAGGTACCAGCCTTCTCTTGAAAGAAGGATACTTCCAAAGACCCCAGTGAATTTTCTCCCTTCTCCTAGGAATTTTGCTCAACATTATACATGAAATTCTCTCTTCAGGCAAGAATATGTTTTAATTTTAAGTTTTTGGGAGACAATAGCAATAGAAACTTGGAAAAGACGAAAGCTTGGAAAAGAAGCCATGTTGAGATTTAGCTTCCTCTTGTCAGCTGTTTTAGGCAATCAGAAAAGTAAATTATTGAACTGAAGAAATCTGTGACTTGAGCCAGGTGTCCATATGATGGAAGTCTGCCTTTTGATGAGTACAAATCAAAGAGAAATTAGGACTTCTTTTTATGCAAAATGGCTTTTATTTTTAGTGGTTGTTGCATTAGAATAGAATCATAAAATCATAGAATCATTTAGATTGGAAAAAACCTTTGAGATCATCAAGTCTAACCATTAACCTAACACTATCAAGTCCCCCACTAACCCATGTCTCAAAAGTGCCACATCTACATGTCTTTTTAATACCTCCAGGAATGGTGACTCTCCCACCACCAGGGGCAGCCTGTTCCAACCTTGGTCAACCCTTTTGGTGAAGAATTTTTTTTCCTGATATCCAATCTAAACCTTCCCTGTCACAACTTGAGGTCATTTTCCCTTGTCCTGTCACTTATTATGTGGGAGAAGAAACCAACTCCCATCCTCACTTCAGCGTCCTTTCAGGTAGTTATAGAGAGCAAGAAGGACCCCTCTGAGCCTCCTTTACTCCACACTAAACAACCACAGCTCCCTCACCCACTCCTCATAAAGCTTGTGCTCCAAACCCTTCACCAGCTTCACTGTCCTTCTGTGACCACACTCCAGCACCTCAATGTCATTCTTGCAGTGAGGGACACAGAAGACGACACGGTTTGTGGTGTGCCCACACCACTGCCGAGTACACGGGGATGGTCACTGCCCTGGTCCTGCTGGCCACACTATTGCTGACACAAGCCAGGATGCCCTTGGCCTTCTTGGCCACCTGGGCACACGCTGGCTCCTGTTCATCTGCTGTTGATCAATACCCCCAGGTCCTTTTCCACTGTGCAGCTTTCCAGCCACCCTTTTCCAAACCCGTAGCATTTCCTGGGGTTATTGTGACAGGACCCTGCACCTGGCCTCACTGAACATCATACAATTGGCCTTGGCCCGTTGATCCAGCCCATCCAGATCTAGATCCCTTCCACCCTCCAGCAGATCTCACTCAGCTTAGAGTTGTCTGCAAAATGACTGAGGGTGCTCTTGATCCTCTCACCCAGATCATCAGTAAAGATATTAAAAAGGAATGGTTAGGAGTTTCTATTAATTTTATATCATTATTCTTTTATATACTTCAATGTAAATTTTTCCCTAGACAAAATTTAACAAACAGCACTTTTGATTAAAAACTCCTGTTTGACATTTTTAATATTTCAAATATCGTGGCAATTTTTACAGTGGGAATTTTTTTATTAAGATTTGTTTGTTAAAAGGCATCTGTTTTAAAAGGCTGTTGAAATGGGGTTTTGTTGGTGAATGTTAGAAAAGAACATTTATAACTGCTTTGAGAAGATTAGGTATCTGCCTACCCTTGGGCCATCTTTGTGTAATAACCACTTCATGGCTACACAAAATGAGCAGAGAACACAGGGAAGTCATGTTCCTAAGCACAAGGAATACTAAGCCCCCCAAAATGATCTTCCCCCTCCTGGTCCACCAGGCACACATAGTAGGAAAGAAGACACTGCACACATTCCCCTCATGTCTCTCCACACTGAAGGCTGAATTATGCAACCAGATACGAGACAGTACAGTATCCTGCTAATAACAAACCAGAAGCACTGCATGGGGACAGGAGGGAAATTGGTGGAGAAGGAAATAACCAAAACCAAGCGGGAAGTGACTGATTTAGGAAGGAAACTTCTGAGTGCTCCAGAACTGTTTAGCACAATGTAAGTTTGCAATTTGACAAGCTCAATGCCTTGGCATGTATAGTCAACATGAAAAAATGAGAAGGAATTTCTATTATTAGGGCTTAATCTACTCCTCAAGAGTGCATCAAAGAGTGTATTTCATAGCCGTAACAAGATAAAAGCAGGTCTCTAGGACCTCTGATTATGACCAGTAGCTGGAACTGTATGCTGCTGTTCAGGTAAGTTCCTATAAAACCAGTCACTCTTAATATTTGAATCCTCACCTGAATGTTTCAGAAGTCAGAGAGAACTCAGGTTTAGAGTAGTTGTAAGCATTGTGACAAACCATAAATTAATCTTGAAAAGATAACAGACAATCTCTGGACATTTTACTGTTAATTTGTTTCTATAGAGAGTAATAGGAGTCTTAGGGCAACCGCGTAATACTTCCTGCATGCGTCACAATGCTGTTAACTTAAAAGTCTTAATTAACTTCTTATTAACGTTTATTCATGAGCGATATGAATTTTTTGTGGACTTTTTGTAGGGCATCTATTATAAAGAGCACTGCACTTACAATAGTTAGAACACCTTCTGGCTAAAAACTGAGACAACATTCCAGTAAGTGACAGGTTCTGCAGCCGAAACTGATCATCTAGCCAGCCTAGGTATACAAAACTTTGATCTTTCAACACTTCGATTAGAAAAAAAAACTCTTTTTAGAGCAACACAAGACTACTCACTCTTGGTCGGGTATTGTTTGTGGAAGACAGTTGCACAGAAGCCAACAAGACTGATCAGACCACTTGATCCTCCTTCAAGTAAACAAAAACTGAGCAACATATCTAGTGTACTCTCTGAAGCTTGCTACCACTGCACAGTCCTGCTCTGTTCCTCTGGGCCAGAGGAAGAGGGAGAAACTACTACTGTGACTCTGTATTAGGGGCAGAAGCACTTCTAAGAAGCAAACAGGAAGGCATCCTGACTGGCATTAACTGACATCCCTGAGCAGACAAAGCTTAGATAAGCAAAGCACGAGCAGTAAAAAAGTGCTAAAACAACACCCAGTACAGGAGCAGGTTGAGGTTCAGGCACAGGTGTCTAGTCTTCAATTTCATACACCTTCCTCACTTGTTCTTACAGAAATATATTTTAGGCCTCTTCCCTAGCTCATTTTTTTTTAGGGTTATAGTCAACAGCCAGGTCAGATAATTACTAATTACAAAGCACAAAACAAAACACCTTCCCCAGAATTTTAAACAAGAGTAACCAAGGGTTGGGAATGAGCAATGAGAGAAAACCAGGGAACACATTTATACAATTGATCAATAAACACATTAAATTAGTAAAAATTACATTGAAAATTTGTAAATTTTAGTACATGTATCCCAAGAGACACAAATGGAACAGCTGTTTAACTGAACACAAAATTAATGAGAAATTATTCTCTTATCCTCAAAAGCACAAGATCCTACTGTTAGTCTTGTTAACATGTTATTATGGGTCATTATTTTGAGAAAAAGCAGAGATTAAAAGGATTTTTTTCTTTATTATAAACCACTTGTACTTTATCACATCAGTGTAACACATTAGGTGTGTCACTATTTATCTTGTTCTAAATAAGCAAGCTCCACATATTTTCAGGCTTCAGTGAGTTTTGCTGGCATGCTGTATCAAGAAGATATTTCAGAAAAATCATTCTGGCTTTCCTCCATTCCTAAAATGCTCCTCATGACTCAGTTTTTATGCTCACAGTTAAACTGGGTTTCATGGGTGCTTGGAATATTTTGAGGGCAGATCCTGCTAAGGGAAGACTAACCACACAGTAAGGATAGAGGAACAAAAATCATATGCAATCAAATAAAACTGGCTAAAAAATTACCACCTGTCAGGTAGCCACAGTAGCAGTCAGCTTTTACTGCTTTTTGCCATCCTTTTGAAAATTAAGATATGTTAATGCAAACTCTCACTGAAGTATTCTCCCTCTTAACTGCAGAAGGCTAATCTCACATGTGCGAACAGGCAGCGTTAGTTTGACCGTAGGGAGGAAAAATCTCAAAACTTTTCTCACTCCATTATGGTCAGTTTTATGCTGATAGCCAAAGGCAATGTTTTCCAAACTGTTTTCAGCTCCTTTCCAAACCACACCCTGCCATGTATCTCTCAGGTCTCCCCTTCCCCCAGCCACTCCCAGGATTATTGTGTTCCAACTCTCCCTGCAGAAGTAATAACAAGCATATATTTGCACTTCTTTTCCATTGCTTCCCTATCTTATCAGATAGAGGCCTGCTATCATTTTGGGGAATACTTTGGGATTTTCTACACCATGCAGCAAACCTTTCTGCAGGAACCTTGTGCACATCCCAAGTAAACTAAGACTGAGACTAGGTGCAGTATTTCAACACTTCTGGCGTAGTGATGCCACAAGGCACTTAACCTTGCTAAGAAAGACAGGGTTTGTGTCAACTTATCTGTTTACAAATAAGCTGTCCACGTTATATTGCTTTGGCAACACAATAATTAACTAAAATTTATAGATGTTCTAGCTTTTTAAAACCTACTACAGCTATGGATAAGGCTGAGGAGATATGTCCTGTATATTGATGGTCTAAGGAAAATGTCATGACATCTAAATGCACAGCTTCTGGAGAAATTTATTCTATATTTTCAAAAATGAATAGAGATGTAACCAGTTCATGAAGAGTAGAAACTTAGCTGGAAAGTCAAAGCAGATAGTTTTACCGTTACAGTCTTTCTTGAGACATCACGAGGAGTGCAGCATACTTTGTCTCTGAAGAAAGAGGCTAAATATGAGATTGCTCGCTTTACAGTGGTCAGTTCCTATGAATGAGCTGTTAGATTGTCTGTAGGATTACTTTGTAGTACTCAAACTGGAGGAACAAGACTGATAGTCTCAAAAGTAGTAAAGGAATGCAAACACTTCCTCTATGCATCATGATAGATGTGCAGCTTACACAATTGTAACTTGTAGGAATGATGAAATTTCAGATGTAAGCACAGGGGTGTAATCTGTGTGGGTCTGAGCCCTCCAAGAGAGGACAGCAATATTACAGGAGCTGAATTTGCATCCTTGTCCCTCTGTTTACTGGCCATAATCACCACTTGCTACAGGACATACTAAAAGAAAAACCAGTGTTTTGTCCAAGGTATTGTCTCACAATCCATTCTGCTTTTGGTTTTTTATGGCTAGTATCCAGGTGCCCTTACTCTACTGGAGGCAGTGCCAAATGAGCCTTTTCTCTTAATGTGACATCTGTTTGTCAGGCAGCCAGTATCTGAATTCAGTATTTCCTGAAGAACTATGCTTTGGGGCTTGTCAACAAGTCTGCAGGTGCTGCTTTTGATCAAGAAATGGGTTTGGACAGATGAGGCTCACAGCCAGTTGCCCTTGCTCCCCATTGCTTATCAACCAAATTTAAGCATCAGTCTCTGTCATCAATACAAATGTTGCCTTGTTAAATGAAACAGGAGGGCAGAGAGAACTGTGCCTCTTATCCATCTGACAAATCTTGAGGTACCAGCACGCAGCTTCATGACCCTGTGCTACCTGGCTTCTAAATGCAAGGCCTGGGATGCAAGCCCAAATTCACACGGCCCAAGTTTCATGTCACCTTCAGTGCTGTGTTCCCTCCTTAGCCAGACGCTTCTGAGGATCCAGAGCCAGACCGTGAGCCATGGAACAGAGGGGGAATATCAGCAGTATCTCCAGCCTCTGGCACTACTGTAATTCCCTTTTTCTCAAAGCATTTTAGACTGGTGATCCATCTTACAAGCTGTTTCTTTACTACTTGCACATAGAAGAATCTCTTTCTGTCACTACCAACTAAGATGTGCACAAGTTCAGTAATTTGGGCCTGTCTTTTGCACATAGTGTCTCATATTAAATGATCTGAGAGGCACCTTTAGTCTCTGAGCCCAAAATGAAAACAAAAGTGAAAAAAGGACACTTAGATCTCATGTCTGTGTAACTTACCTGATGATTTTGTGTAATTCACATGTTGTTTTGGAGTAATGTAAAATAAATAGCAATGTAAAAACCAAGTATCTATTCCTACAAACATTGTTGTAATACTCATTATTGTCATGCTGATTGCTGATTTCATCATCTCATTTTCCTGGGCTTCCAGCTGCACTGGATTCACTTGAATATCACCAAGAATCAGTGCTCATAAAAGAGCATGCCCTTTTGAACTGGACATGGATCAGCTGCATCACAAAGGTGGAGGTGGTTGCTTTCATTAGTCTTCTAATGTGGCATGCAACTGCTTCTCCCAGAAAATGACTGAAAACTACTGTGGTAAGCTGCATATGGTCCAAAAATAAGACAGAAACTCTGTAGATTAATTCTATGTTCAGGTTATGAGACTTTAACCTTTAGATAAAGATATTTCAAAATCCTAGAAAAAAATTATTCAATGGCACGAATGGTTACTGGTCCTGAGAAGGGACTGGAGAAAGGATTCAAAATGCTCAGGAATGCAGAGCTGAGAGTGGTTGAGGCCATGTTGCAAACATGGAATCCATAGAATACTGGTGAAATCACTTTTAAAAACCCCAAATTTTTACATTTAAAACAGTTCTGACTCTATAGTTGCAGGCATGAAATACCCCATCCTATGCATGCAGCTCCATATGATCAGCACACCTGTTCAGAAGCTCTGAAAATGAGTTCCCTCCAGTGTTCCTGAAGTTTCATGTGGTTTTCTCAGTCCTTGTCTGGTGATTCTAAAGAAAATTTTGAGCAGTAGTATATTTCTGTTTCAAACATGCTGTACGGGTCCTTAAACTCTCTGAATAAATACAATAAAATTGGAAACATTTAAAATAAAAATAAAATGGTGAAATCTTCAATCTGTAAGTCACTTAAATGACCATTGCAGGAAATCCCACTTAAGAGATGTTTCTGCGTGCTGCTGTGCCGCGGCATGGAGCGGTGGTGAGTGCCGCAGCCTTGTAGAAGGGTCCCCAGCCAGGGGAAGCTGCTTCGGCGCAGAGGGGCCAGACAAAGTCGGGCACACACACTCCCAATGGAGCAGGACACATTCACTCACACATGCGGGGAATAAGGCAGCGGCCAACAGCAAGGAGGAGAGAAGAGTCATCCGTGTAGGGGTCCAGCAACAGGGTTTATTAGTGTCCAGCGCAGGAGGGATCCAGGGACTAAAGAAGAAAAGGAGGGCCTGGATACAGGGTTATATATGGGGGAGAAGGGGCTGGCAGAGCATCCAATGAATAGAGGACCAGGGGGTGGAGGAAGGATAAGGGATCCAATGGGGATATAGGTAAGGAGGGACCAAGAGAAGCCAATGGGGCAAAAGAAATTTCTGGATGGGGCACACATATAGAACAAAGGGGTGGAGAACAGTAAACCAATCCAGAAACAGGGAAATACATATGTTATCATGGTTATTGCAAAGTCCTCTGGGATATCACCCTATCCTAGGGGGATGTCTTGGTCTTAGGGTCATCCTACCAATGGACCTTCT
This sequence comes from Mystacornis crossleyi, assembly GCA_013400655.1. NCBI lineage: Eukaryota > Metazoa > Chordata > Aves > Passeriformes > Timaliidae > Mystacornis > Mystacornis crossleyi. The sequence continues at coordinate 33,844 of VYZQ01065858.1, forward strand.
ATGTTTTGGGATCCGTGGGCCCATCCTCAGCATCACTGTGGTATGCAACACTGCTGAATATTTGTTGCTAGACAGGTTCTTTCTTTCCAAGGCAAGAATGATTGATTCTTTATTTTAGGTTATTTTCTAGGTAAAAGCTGCATTTGAAATATTATGCTCATCATTGTGCCTTGGGCTGTAAGATACACTCAGCATTATCCAAGCAATAAGAAACAATCAAGAGTCAGACACCTGACAAGAAAATAGCAGGGGAAGGAGAAGGCCATTTTTACAGATCACACTACGCAATGTAGTGTTAGAATTCTGACAACCAGGACTTGATAAAATAAAAACTACAGCTGCAAAATAAAACAGAGTGGTCGAGGTGGAGGGGAGATGAATGCAGCTCAGAGCAGAACCCATCCCATAGCAAAAGCCAAACAACATTGCAGAGCAAACCCCTGGTTAAGCTTAATAGTATGAGATTGTGGCTGCAATCCAATTTTAAAGTAAGCAGCTCAAGCTGTTGTGAGAGAGAGGGTAGAAGACCATTTAACAGCTTTTTCCAGTTCTTAAAACGGAGCAAAGAAGCACCATTGAAAGGGCTTGATTAGGAGAATGAAATAATCTGCTATAACAAACAATAAAGACATGGAAATTTAGACATTTAACAGTCCCATCATCTGCCAGGAGGAGGTGCAGAGGCAGTGAGAGCACTGTTATGTCCGTAATGCCTTGGGAGCATTTAGGAGTTTCTGAGGAATGTGAGATGTGATAGCATATGCTGCTCCCAGCAAATTGTATATGAGGCACACAACTATCAATACTTAAAATGCCTATTTTCCTTACTGAGATGGTGCTGATCCCAGAGCTTTTGCCTAATTGATCTACCTTACCACTGCCAGGCAGGGTGTTGACTTTAGCCAGCACTCATCTATGGTATTATCTATTATTAAAAAAAACATGTTGGTGGAATGAAAATTTGCATTTTTGATTTGTGAAGGATAAATTTCAAAGTTTAAGCCAGATTAAAAAATTGGTTGAAAACTGTACCAAGCAGTCAAACTACTCTGAATTTAATGAAGAGTGACACTGCGCTTTTTGATATGTAGAAGCTTTTAAATTTGTCATCCGGATTTATAAAGGAAAGAAGATTTTAAAAAGTAAAATTTTAATGGAGGACAAGAACTAATTTTTTCTTGAGTGTTGCAGGAAAGACCCAGAGACTGAAATAATGTTGGAACTATACTGCCAAAGAGGCTTTTGGACTGAGGCTTTTGACAACAGGCACGTTTACTTCATGTAGGTCCCAACTTTATCTATTGAGATATATATATATTTATAGATATACACATTCATATAGGTAGTTCATACATTATATTTGCACAATACTTTAAATGTCATTTCTATTAAATCAGAATTAAGTCCAAATAATTGTTGTATATAAAGAAACACATATACTTCAGGTCTATAATTTTGTTGCCTTCACGATTGTTGGTGGAATCATGCCAAGCTACCACCATTGCTCACCATGCCCGCAGCAGAAAATCGGATAGGATCAAGGAGAGAGATGATGGGCTGACTGTTGGGCTGCTGTTTGACAATATTTGTAGCTGGATCGGTGACATGGCTTTGGTTAGTAGAAGTTATTGACAGGCTGATGTTCTGCCTGTGGTGACAAGAGGCCCATTGTCACATGCACTGCACGTGTTGCATATTTTTGTCTCAGCCTCCCAGAGCTGGAAATCTCTCCTCTATTTCTACTCTCAGCCATAGAAAGGGGAACCTGCAGGGCCCATGGTGCCTAAGAAGACAAGCATGTAAGTGTATAGGATTTGACTAAATGGGATTGGTTGCTGCAGGTGTACAAAATCAAAACACCATCTTGTATGGAGCATGGTGGAGTACCACACAGGGCACAGCCTGTATGGACTGCTTTTGCAGAATTGTCACAGGTGTGTTACCTGGGTGCTGCAACATCGCTGAGAGGATGTCAGGACTTGTGTTGTGTGCGCAGACAAGGGTTTTGGCCATTCTGGGCTCTTAAAGCAGAAAAGAGATTAAAAAAAAAAAACAAAAAAAACCCAAACCAAACCAAACAAAAACAAACAACAACAACAACAAAAACCCCACAACAACAACAACAAAACCCAACAAAACAAAACAAAACCAAACAAAAAACCCACCCCTACAAAACCCCAGAAGGAGCACTTTGATGATCCCTTGTCATATATTTTCTCTTTTAATGCAGTAATCAGACCTTTTCTTCTGTTACTGCCCACTGCTTGACTCTTGCTGTCTCTTTAAGTCAGTACTTTCAGATAGGGCAGCTGTTTTCCATGTCCACTGCGCAATGCCATCTACAGGTCACTGCTGATGCCGGCAGATTCTGCTCATCCCTGCGAGTTCCATGTGTGTGACCTAGAAATTCATTTATGACTACACCAGAATAAATAACACGCATTTGTGTACTGACTATTACATGCAAATAAATAAAAAATATTTTAAAATGGCCCATTGTGATTAAAAATTATATGGGAAAGGGTGGAGAAAAATTCATTAGTTCACTTATGTCACAGTCAGCCTAGGCAAGTCTCCTCCTGTTTGTGTGAAAAATATTTACCATTATAGAAATACAATCAAACAGAAAATTATAATTAGTTCCAAATGCACATCTGGATCCACTTGGAAGAAAAGAAGAATGCTATGGTGCCAAGCAACACATATTATCTTCTTAAAGGAGCCATCCATTTGATTTCATTGTCACTGTGGTGGCACCATATTCCAACGTGAAGGCCAGAAAAAAAGAGTTGCCTCTGGGGTACAGAAGGGGCAGTGAGCACACAGCATGTGCTGATGTGGATGCAGAGCTCAGGTATTTATCACTAGCCATTTCCAGTCACCCTGCACTGACGCAGAAGTGCCACCCGCCTTTTCTTCCTAGAGTGAAGGGCTCCAGGATGGTTCTGCAATGTTAGAGACAATATTTCTGACAAGATATTTCTAGCTTCAACATTCAAGCTGTCAAAGCCCTTGTCAGTTCAGAGCAGGCTCTCTTTCCTCTGAAGTCATTACATAACAACCAGTTTTGTTTTCCACATTTGCCAGAAGCTGCCCACATGAAAACAATTTACTGAAGGATAGAGCAGGTAAAATACCAAGGTCTGGTTTTTATTTTTCATTTTTACTTCTTCTCTTTCTTTCCTTCCCTATATGTATGTGACAAAGAAAGGACAGTTATCATTAGATTTGTGATTGTATGGCTCACATTTAACTTCAAGTACAGTAATGTAATAAAATTGCGATGCATAACAAATTAGAAAGAAGAGAACCAAAATTTAGAAGCAGAGTGAAACTTGTTGATTTCAACATGTAAAAGCACTTAATCATACACTAGATTCACAAGAAATATAATGATGTTTATTTAAAATTTTCACTTAATTTATGATCATTTGGAAATATATTGGGCACTTGAAAAAACACATTCCAAAGTAAATCCCTGCTCAAAAATTAAACAAATCTAAGGCCCTTTAATTTTGCAGTTGAGATGGTGGTGGGGATGTCCCCCTATGCAGAGCTCTACTGATCTTCATTTTGAACAGTGAGAGTCTGTTGTGAGGAAAAGGGTAAAACCACAGCTTTGCATTAAATAACTGATGTCTGCCTTAGCTCTACAGGATCTTTATATATCAGAATTCACACAAGCCCATACTAAAGCTTTGCAAGTGGAGCGGTTCAGAATTATTACGATCAGTACAAGCAAAAAAAAAGCTGTAATGAGAAGTGTTTTCAGTTCAGCATTTGTATTACTGCCAAAAAAAAAAAAAAAAAAAAAAANGATCCCTTAGTATACTAAATGTCTTTGTCTAAAAGCCAGATTTAAGCTTTTTCAGGTCCATACAGAGTCATATTATAAATGATCTACATGGAACTGTAGACCTTTAACACTCAGGGAACTCCAATCTCCTTAATAGAACAATAGAGGTTTCATGTCAGGTTTTTCTCGTATTATAATTCCCCAGGACAGAATATATATACAGAATTGAATAACATAGGGCCCTGTAAGATATTACAATAAGTATGAGTCATCTCAAGAGAGGGGTAAAGAAACCTCTCACTGGGCTCCGTGGCAGAGTCTGATAAAGCTGAAACACATGAATTATCTTCCTAGCTAGGAACTGCAGCACACAGCACAGGATGTCTTACACCAGATGTCACTGTATCATGCATGATGAATATCACATCTTCGTTACAGACTTGCCCTGATAAAATCTGTATATATGGTGTTGCAGCAAAAAGGATCATCTAGCATTCAGTGAATCCAGTACCCTGTGTTCTGATTAACAAAGCAATTTCTTCTAACACCTAAAGGAACTGCTTTACCATCCTTTTTTCTTCACAGCTGTGCAAGATAGCATTGCTTTTTAAAATGGGATGCAAACTGAAAATGAGAAGCTGGGTGTGTCAGGGTTATTTCTATTTTGACTTAGAGAAATATAATTTTGCATCCTCTTTTCTTTCCCTGTTCTTATCCCTTTCACAGGAGGAAAGACATACAGTTACATACATGAAAACGGACACATATTCTTCATTTACAAAGGGCTTAATTTAGTCTTTGAGTATGCACAGAAATCCTCCCTGCAGCAAAGTGATGTCAGACTGTGTGTACCCCTGCAGTATATGGAAATCCTGGTTGCCATGAGAACCAGACTGCTTCTTTGCTGAGGTTTCTGCGCAGTGCTAGGAAGACATGCCTCCATTTTGCCACACTGAAGCAGCTCAGCTGCAGGATGCCCGGTGCCAGGCTGGGTGGCCCTGACACTGCTACCCTCTGGCCAGTGGTCCTTAATTAGCTCCAGCTCTGCCACTGAAAGGAAACTCTAAAAGTGTCAGATAATCAGGACTGCATTTCTGAAGCAACATCCTTCCTAAATATATTTCTTCCCTCTTCTGCCTGCCACCCTGGAAAAATAAAATAAAATAGGAAACTACTTGGACTTGAGGCAGTATTAAAACCCACAATATTTTATCATATTAGGAAAGAAATCAAAGCTACACCACCACAGTGAGATCTCAGGGGATCTCTCAGATTTATGTCTCCAAGCAGCCATTTTTTCAAATGCTGCTTCATGGAAATACTGCCCTCCTGAACGTAATTAAAGCAAATACTGCTGTGATAACTGAATTTTGTGCTCCCAAACTAAAGGAAAAAGTTGTTTCTCTTTTCTTTCTTTCTTTCTTTTTTTTGTGCTAGGGACACAAAATGAGCTTCTTCAGATACAGAAGTGCTTAAAATAATTAATTAAATGATAATTTAGAAAGGAAAATGCTGTATTTTTTGCTCTTCGAATATCATCTCCAGACAAATCATCAACACACTGAACTATATAAAATTCTTAAGCTGCAGTGAATGAAAAATTTTTATCACTTCTATACTTAAGAGAAGTATAATATGGCAACATGTAAACTAATATTCATTAGAGGAAAAGCCTATAAAGGAAAAAGCTTTGCATATTCCTACTGGCTAACACAAAACTAACCAAGTGGACAACCAAAATTAAATCAAAGCATAACGCACTCTAAGTGCTATATATTGATCTAAGCCACAAAATTCCACATCTAAATGGCCTGATCTCAACACTTAATTTTATTTTTGCACTGTGTAGAGCATTTGAGAGCCACAGGAAGTCTTCTCAGTTTCACGGGTATCTAGGAACTCACACGTCTGCCATTGCAGCTCCATTAACCTGCAGGTATCAGCTCCCTCTTTTCTTTGAGGAATCTAAACAATTAGCAGTTGTGCTAAACTTAAGACACTTGTTTTTAACCTTTGCTTTACTTACATATTTTGGTTTCTCTGCCAGACACAATGTAGGGTTCTGTGCCTGAAATGTTGTCCATTTTTTTCTGACTGTATCATCTACCCTAGAAAAAGGTATTTTCTCACTCTTATAAACCTGGCAACTGATTATAAATAAATAAAAAATCTTTTATCCTAACATTTTGGGAGGATGAACACAAAACAGCCATGAACATGGGATTCAAGCCTGGTTTTTGAATTTGAATGAATGGCACAGCAAATTCTTTTCCTGTTTGCCCAGTGTTGCTCAACACAGAGCTGCACATTTCTGTATTCAACCAGTAGAGGACAGTGCTGAATATACACACCAGCAAGGCCATTACTCATATTTTTATATGAAGCAACTTTTCAGTAAGAAGTAGTGTGTTTCTTGCCATCTCAAAAGCCAGTTCACATTTATGAAATCAATGCATGACAAAAAAAATACAGATTACAGAGAATCTTCATTAAAAATATAAACAATTATGCTGCATGCATGTGCTGTGTATATCTTATTTATGCAGAACACTGTTTGGGTCCAATTCAAAGACCTTGACTTGGTCCTTATTCAAAAGGCTTCAAAGCTTTTCCTAAACAAAAGACAGACCTACACTGCAAATCCAATAAGCATTCTGCTTATGTTAGGAATGCAGGACAGGACCCTCAGTGTAATTATTTCTGTTCTTTAATATAATCCAGAGTGCAAGAAGCCAGTGAAGTTACACAAAAGTTCACAGAGTTTTAGCCTGCATCAGGAGCAGTTGCACCACCCACACTTTGAAGAACAAGTTGTAAAAGAACACAGATCAAATATCTTTTCAGGTTTTCAGAAAAAAAAATTATAGTTGATTTATCTATCTACCTCAATTCAGACTCCGTATGCTTTCAGTGAAAGCCACCAGGATCTTTTCTGCAGGTACACCTCTATCTAAATCCCCTGGACTGACAGTTCACTTAGCCAAAGGCTATGGTTATTTGACATGTAGAAAACTTTCTTACTTAAACAAAGAACAACCAAAAACCCCAACAAACAAAAAACCCAAACCCAAATGTAGCTGCCTGTTCCACAAACAGTGACAGAACTATAACATTTTATTGGTACTTGCAATGTTACCTATCTTGGCCTGATGGTTTTTGTTTTGTTCTGCCTCTCCAATGGCAAGCTGGAGATAAAAATATTTAATATAATATAAAAATGAGCTAAAACTTTATATTATTTCCCAACACAGAGCACACAGGCAAGATATTTTGTGTTTTCTCTCACTTAAAAAATGGTAGCTTTGAGGACAATGTTCATAGAAGTTACAGGCTATATCAACCAGAAGAAACACTTCAATGTTTATGTAAACTTTATTGCATGAGAGAGCACATCTCACAAATTTCCATCATGTTACATTTGCAAAGTGACATTCCACAAAGCCCTGAAGAGACCAGCACATAACAAAAAGTGTCTCCCAGGGTCCCGTTTCATCATAGTCATCTGCAGCAATACAAAACACCTATTAATGGAATACGTAAAGAGTGCTTGTTTACAGGGAGAAGTGACCAGGAGAGAATTTCTAAAGACATCGAAATAAAGAGACAAGACTTCACTCACAGGAGTATTTAGTCAACCAATCTGTTCAAGTGCTTCTCCATGCAAATATCTGGCTCATATTCTGATCTTTTAGGGCATTTAAAATTATTTATATTCAATTAGCACATGGCATATCAAGAATTGTGATTAATATTTTCTTTTCAGGAAATGGAATATTCGCCAGGTACAAAAATAAATGACCCTCTGGTTTGCTTCAGTATATATTTGGATTTTGAGTTTTGCTTTAGATTGCAGTTAAATTCTTTCAAAACGTGGGGTAGTAAGAGTTATAGAAACAACTATAATTGCAGGAACAGGGTTCTGAGAGCAAGCACACATCAAAGTCTAGGCATTACAGTGCCTTAGAGCGCCTCAGGTCCCAAGGGCCTTGGAATTATGTCAGAATCTAAAACTGCCTTTTAAAAAATACATGCATCTCTAGGCTTCACCACTGAAAAGGTAAAGAGAGTGTGGCTAACTCAGTGGCACTAAGTGAGCTGCAGACAGTCTGAATCAATCAGTCTCGATGTGGTGACCTACCACCAGCACCTCCCATCCAAGTCTGGTTGCTCCAGGCGCTCCTGTCAGCAGCAGGCTCTGAACGGCCAGGTAGACTCCTCTAAGAAAAGAACAGAGCATCTAGCCACGTTAATTTGGTCCCAGTGGAGTTCAGCCCTAACAGTGACTTTAAAAGGTCCTTATGACCTCCAAATTCATTTGTATTAGGGCAGGTCCAAATCACTGCATGATTGTCAATAAATGATTTTGTTCATCTAAATCAGAAGGAAAGTATATAATATTTGAAATCTGTTCCTTATGTGTACATTTTTTTCATCTAGCAACACTTGACAGAAAATAGTCACTAGATAATATATGCTGTGCAAAAGTTTTGCTTATAGCTGCATAAACTATCTACTTATGTCTATAAACAGCTGTATAAACTGTCTATAAACTAAGCATTTATGTTTTCAGATTATTGATATAAAAGGGAAAAGCTCTGGCATTGATGCATAAGTTAAGAAATGGATACACTAGTTTTTCTCCACTTTGAATTATAAAATCCCGTTGCTTCTCCGTACAGCAAACTACCAAATGCTGTTAATATTGTCTATACATCAACCCACAATAACAGAAGGAAAACCTCCTTGAAGCTCGTCTCTGTTTTTTCAGTTGACTGACCTGTGAAAGAAGGATGAGGGATGTGGAGGGGTGTGGAATTACTGCTTTAGATTTTACCCCCTTTCTCCTTTTTTCTCTGCAAAGATCAAGGGTAATTGTTTCCTGGAGTGAAAAGAAAAGATTTAGTATCTTTATACCATGAAAAAAATTCAGTGAGGCTGTTTGTGAGAAGCCGGAGGAGAGAACAGAACTGCCTAAATGTGAAGAAAGAGACACTTGCTCGGCCATCTGTTCCCGTGTGCTGTCACCAGGCTGCTCTGCAGCAGAAGAGGCAGCTGCTCCCTTTTCCAAGAGTTAACATGAGATATTGGAAAGAACACCCACCTTCCAACTCTGACCCTGCCTACAAAGGATCACAGCAAGTAAGTTTACGGTACCCATATATTTGTGATGCAGGCTCTGGTACAATTCCTCTGACGGTGCTCTGCTGCCTCGCATAACATTAGCAAGCTGGGTTTTCCTCTCAGGAACAAATGCAAGTGGATTAGCAGTAACATACTCAGGGCTCTGCTTCACATACATTACCCTCGCTGTGCTTTATGTCCATGATGTTTCAGCAACCTGGTCCTAAGTTCAGAAACAAAGATTACTGAAGGGCCTGCATGAAGGAAGGATATGAACAAAGGCCCCATTTGTTAGTAGGGAAAATAAGTAACAGTCTGGGTGTTAAATGAAAGGAAGCGAGACCAATGAGGGAAACAAAACTTAGGATACCAGCTGCTAGAGTATGAACTGGGACTAAGGTTTGCTTTTGCCATCTGCAGAGTGCATTTCCTCAGCCTATGAACTGGATCTTTGCTTTGCCAACATCTTAACGTCAAAGTGTAAACACACCTTTTTGTTTCTTTGGTTTTTTAAAGCGTTTAAAGAAAGTTCATTTAATGCTATTCATTTAGAAGTCTTTGTCCCATCGTTTTCTACCAGCTTTTGTCTCTTTTTTTTTAGTAGCTCAGATTAAGTTTCCTCCAGGACTAACCGAGATTTATAAGAATCACAAAGCTTTAGTGTACTGAAACTGGGGCATTTCTGTCCTTCGTTGTTTTATTTTTTTAATATAATTTTATTTTGTTTACCTTTGAAGACTGAATGTAATGATACTTGTTAAAGAATAAGGAAGGCTCCTTCTACAGATCAGGTGAGCTTGCCCAGAGAAAAGATAGTATCAAAAACAGTGTGATTCGAGAGTCAGGAAAACCTTACTCATTGTCAGGAAACTTGTGTTTATGAGGCAAGGTTTTGAAAGCCAGACCAGGACAGGGCAGGACTTCAGGGCTGACTTCTGTGAGAAAACACCAGAAGCTGTGCCTTGTGCCAGACAGCCAAACTGACTGTAAAGCACTTCTTAAAAAATTATACCTGGAATATACATCCTTCTGCTTTATCATTTCACATCTTCATCTGGTAGGAATCTCCTCTGCAGCGGAAACTCTAGAAAAAATGCTTCTATCAAAATACTCAAGACTGAAAACAAGTGCTTTTAAATGAAGCCCAAAAGACCCTTCTCCCTTCTTACAAAATTCTGTGTGTCTTTAGCATCAAATAGCAGTGCCTTCCTCTCTCATCCAGCAAAGCACGTAAGCATATGATTAAAGATGCACACAACCACATCTGAATGTCTGGAGAGGCTTTCTCTCACAAGAAATGAGTAAAGGATTAATTTATTACATTCATTTATATCAGGATGCTGTTCTGAAGCTTCCTGTCCATGGGAAGCATGAAGGCTTTTTCCTTTTCCTAAGAAGAATATGGACAGGTTTTATTTCCACAACTCTGATTGAAGAAGGCAATAATAGCTGTATCTCTGTTTACTTATGCATAGATTATAGTCAGAAAGGTATGTACAGAAAAATATTGTTTCCATGTGACTATTCAATTTGTGAATATTTCTGGATGATGACATCTGAGGCAGAAGTTCTGTGCAAACGCAGAGAGGAATAATTTATATTAATGCAGACCTTTGACAATAATAAATGGTAACTCTTTTCCCATTTTCAGTCCTTAAGAAGCCATGCTCAGGGATGAAAAGTCCTGGCTTCTAATGCAAAACGTACAATTATATGCAGACACAGATAGTCTGTCACCATGGGGAATTTGCCAGCCAACTTTCAGAATGGTCCAGTCTGGTTTTGTTACATCTAAAATCTGAATTCATTTTGCTTCCATGTTATTTCAAGTCAATAGGAATTTATTTAAAAATTATTTCTGGAAAGGTGCTTATCCAAAATACTGGACTAATTTATATAATTGCATATAAAGACATGCTTGTTTGTGTATATTTACGCTTTATATCTCTTTACAAATCTTATCTCTCTACAAATGTCAAATCATTAGCCTACAACAATGAATCACATGCCCTTATCTGGAGTCAGGGGTGTTAGGATCCAGTTATTA
>VYZQ01065860.1:0-19082 GCA_013400655.1 Mystacornis crossleyi
AGTGCCACTCTGAGCCCTCAGTCCGCACGGGACTGAACCTTTTGGGAAGTTCTTACAGCTCTATTTAATGCTTTGTGGATTATGATGATTTTATGGGAGCAGGCTGTCCATCCTGACCTGTTTCCTTCCCTCTCCCTGTCAGACTGTACCTGCGGCAAGGCTGAGGTGAGACCAGGATCTGTGAAATCTAACTCTCCGTGTCTTCCCGAGGCTGAAGCCGTTTGCTGTCAGTGCTGATGGAGTGTGAGGTGCTACAGACTGAAAACTCGTTCTTTTCCCCTGAATCCCAAGACACTGTGTCCATAAGAAGCTCCTTTCTTTGTTGCACCTTAGGGATACTTCCCAAGGCAGCAGGCAGAGGAACCTGAGAACACACAGAGCACAGCTGGAGGTGTTGGGAAGAGATCTCCCTTTGGGCTGCAGTCACAGATCAGGTCAGTGTGGTTCCTTGCAAACATTCCCATAGGACCATATGCTTCGTGTTTTCCAGGATTCCACCATGGACATGGTGCTGTACAGTCTTGGTGGCCACAGTTTGGAACTTGGTGAACTTGAAGTAAAGTTGAAGGGTTTATCCACTAAGAGAAGTGGTGATTTATAAATTAAAGGAGAGTGGTATTCCGCACCAGGGATTTGGGATTGGTGCTAGCAGACCCTGTGCCACGTTTCCACTCAGAGACCTATCCAGGGAGGCCACCGCTTTGTGTGGAGGAAAAAATCCCAAAGATTCCAGGGTCCAGAGTGCTAAACTGCAAGTGAACATCTGTGCCTGTGGTGCCTGCCAGGGAAATAAGTACTAGCCAGTCTCCAAGCACTTGTCTGTATTCCAGGCAGGCACTCATCTATGGAAATGCCTTTGCTTTAAGTAACCTAGGGATATATGCAGCCAGCATATAACCATGTGTACTTCTGTACTCAGCCAAATCAAGCTTAGTCTTTCTATTACTTTCCCTCCTGGGCACTTCCTTTACTCGGGATTTTCCTGGGAGGCATCTGTACCACGCCTGTATAATGTAATTAAAATACATTTGCTGTGCATCCATACGGATGGGCTGCAAGCACAGGGGAGAAAGTCTCACCTTAGAACAGTGCATAAAATGAAATCTCCTTCTATTATTATCACACATTTTTTACTACATAAAATATCTTTAATGCAAACCAAACCATCAAACAGTAAGGAGACTGATGAAGTTCAGTGCAGCATCCCTCGTGCCCTGGCTGCAGCAGACACCTGACTGCACACGTGAATGGAACGTGTTTCTGGGGACCAGTTAGTGCTCTAGACACCAATGCTGTCAGAGCTCAAAATCTAAGTTCTCAACAGACAGATCTGAAGAAATCTGGAGGAAACAAAACTGCTGATTCCTTCAGCCTCAGGAAGCCACAGTGGCAGATGTCCAAACGTGCAGTCAGTTGGCTAAAAGATCTTTAACTCACATGACCAACAGTTACTGCAGAAAGAGAAATAAAAATCTATCAGAGGAAGCTGTCCACAAATAAAACTCTTCATGCATGGTTCCATGGAAGTTTCTTTATGCTGTTCCTTCCAAACCTTCTGTCTGTGAAGGTCTCATTCACTCAGGTTGCTTTTCCTCTGGCATTTCATCCGCATTTCTTGCATGAAGTTTCTGAAGGCTGGTTCTTCCTGACTCTCCTCAGTCACTGGGGGAAGAAACGACAGTTCAGCACTATTCTACTTTTGTTACTGACAAAAGCTAGAGTCAGGGTAGTCAGAACATAGAACGTCTGTTGCATCTTCACCTACAGTACAGGGCAAAGGAAATAAGTGATCCTAAACATCAGTGGAACAGGAAAAGAATGAAGATTAAGTCTGTGAGCTATGTAAGAGGAAAAACACTCTCTAAGAACTTAGAAGATTGCTCCAAGACCATAGTCACATCTAAAGGGAAGAGATCCAGGGGCAGAAACTGTCAGGTCAGAAAGATGATGAAACAGCTGTGCAACAGTCAGGTTCAAAGGCCACAGCGTGCCCCAAGCCTAACAAGTTCTCCAGTTTCTGTGTGTTATAGACCTATTAATTACCTAAATAGAAAATTTACAATTGAACTTTCACAAAGGCTGGAGAGTGATACCCCTGGACCAAACACTGCAGCTGGGCTTCTGCCATGGTTTCTGACACGTGTATTAAGGTGACTGAATGTTTGCTTGTTTTCTAGGCTCTCTTTACAGCCTGTCCAGGCAATGAAATACAGAGGGGATTGCCTCACTAGATGGGCAACTCTCAGGCCTCGTTCCCTTACCTTCGTGGTCAATGTCGTCAGTATCACTCTCCCTCTCTTCTTCCTCTTCACTGAGAGTTCCTCGTGTTAGGATTAGCTCGGAGGGACCCATTGCAGAGGCATCGTCAGGTCCTTGAAGAGAAAAGAAAGGGTTGTACACAAACCAGCTTGCTAAAGGTAAGGTATTGTGAACACTGACAACTTCTATCTGCACATAAACACAGCAATTAACACGTGCTCTGAAAGGACTGAAAACTGCTTGTGGATCCCAAAGACACAGGACAGACTTCACCAGCACATACTTCACGTAAGGAACAGTGCAGCCAGCAGCACAGCTTTCCCATATTCTAATCTGTTTCACCTTTTCTACAGTATTTCATTATTTTTAGTATGTCTGCTGCTTCAGCTACCCAGCAGGGTTTCTTCCACGCCTGTGACTGACACAGGAAGAGATAAGTGTGGCCAATCCCACAGGAACTAAAGCCCCGCCCCTCTAACACGGAGCTGCTTTCACACTTTGGCTGTGGGAACAGAGCAGCACTTCTCAACACAAACTCTTCAGAACTCTTCAGAAAACTTCTGCAGTGAACTGAAGTCTTCCTGGTGAGGTACCTGCCAGTGTGCTGCCCTGCACACACACACTGCCCATGTCCTTCCACAAGTGTTCCAGCTGCTCTCTCTTTTGTTTCTCTTGCGCTTCCTCCTGTAGATAAAGAGTTACATGTGGATTCTGAGAAAATTTAGAACATCAGAAGAAAAGTAACCTCACCCAAAGCCAGCAGTCTGTCCCCCAGCCAGAGCTCAAAAGTCACTAAGCGGGTCTTATATTACACCTGAGGTCACACAGAACTTTTGACCAAACATGGGACAGCAACCTCCAGTATGGCAGACTTCTAGAACATTTTCAGAAGCATCAGGAAGCCAAACTCAGTGCAGCTGTGCCTGCACAGAACTGTCCTTGGACAGCTAGGACTCAAGGTGAGAAGAGCTACTGATTTTGGCACTGCAAATCAGTCTCTGTTACTAAGTCAAACCACTACACTTCACTGGTACAGGAAGATACAGGGATAGCCTCAACAAATCCCTTGAGAATTTATTTTCAAGAACCCTCTATCCTTTTGAATGGAAGATACAAAATTATTTCCCAATCATTTTCTCACAATCAGCTCAAATATTAGCACTAAAGCAGCGAACAATATGTTTTATAAAACATCTTTATTCTTGTAAAGATATGCTCCACCACAGCCAGGGGAAAAAGGCAGATAGCAGACTGCTTCAGGACAGGAGTTTCCCCACACTGAGTATGACTAATAAATGAAATGTTAGACCCTCTCAACTGAAAGGCAGTTGTGTGCATAGAAGTGACCTCCAGATACACTGTCCAGGGGTACCATAGCTAGAAACACTTACCAGTGTTTTTCTCAGGCGCTCGTATTCTGGACGATACTCTCTGAAAAGACAGAGTGCATTCAGTCTGAATCAACACGTGATTTATATCAAGTAAGGATCATCTCAGAGGCTTCCTTCTATCCGAAAAAAAGGTTTTTTTAGGCTTTCATGTTTGAGAGACATTTCAGAAGGACTAGCAGTGCTTTTTACCCAGATTTGGATTCTGAAACCAATGGATGCAAAATAAGTGAACGTACTTCATTAAAACAGCAACAGTTCAAACCCTGATCGCTGTATGGAATTAGTAAAAAAATATTACTACACATATTTGATGGCACAGATAGCTTTTTCTTTTTCTCTGAACAGCTAACACAAAAATTCACCTCTGAATAGTTCCTTTTCACTGCCTCTTTTTATGCTGATGCTTTATTAGCAACCCTAAACTACCTTAGCTAAGAAAAGTGTAGAGTCCTTCAAATCAAAGGACTTACAAATCAATACCTCCAGGAAGTGTCCACTGGGTTAACTTTCCCCTTACCTCTCATATTCATCTACAGCTTTGGAAAGCTGGATAAAAAACTCATCCAGTCCTGTGCCAAGCACCGCGGAAACACCAACC
Organism: Mystacornis crossleyi; assembly: GCA_013400655.1. Lineage (NCBI taxonomy): Eukaryota > Metazoa > Chordata > Aves > Passeriformes > Timaliidae > Mystacornis > Mystacornis crossleyi. The sequence continues at coordinate 4,249 of VYZQ01065860.1, forward strand.
ACCTGCAAAAGAAACCACACGCCAGAACTGGAGAGTAACTGAACCAGTTTCTAACAAACCCAAAACCAACAAATAATTCCTAATCTAATGATAGCCATTTAATCAGCACAGTGGCACAGGAATGTGCAGTAACACTTCTGCTTCTATCCATCCTTTCAAACTCTTTCTCCACTTGCTGTTCAGGTTTGTTACCTCTGTTTTTTGGTCGTTGCTGGTTTTCTGTTTGGTGAGTTGTTGCAGTATTTTGGGGGGTGTTTCTTTGGGGGAGGGGGCTTGTTTGGGTTTTTTTAACAAGTTGGGCATTTCAAGAGAAAGTCAGGTCTTTCTGTTGCTTACTTGTTTACTGTTAATAACCCAATCTGCACCTAGGGTTATAAATAGCTAGTATGCATCAGTGTACTAGAATTAAGAGAGCAAAACAGACAAGAACTGACCTTCTGGCTCTGAAATTATGTCTAATACTTTGTACTTAGCCACAGGACATTTTAAAAAGTCCCCAGTCCAGCCCCAGAACAGCAAGAGGTGGAGAATTTAATCAGTTACTACGGCAACACATTCAACATGCACACCTCCTTCCTAATTTGAACTTGTCTACCATTACACTCCTGGCCATTTGTTCTGCTTGTATTAAATCAATTACCTAAAAATACATTTCATTAGGACTATTGCCAGCCAGAATCAATCGTCTCCTAACAAAAATTCTTCCTTTTTCAAAAGCAAGATGGTCTCAACTACTCACTTTCAAATGGAAGACTTTTTGCAGTACAGCCTTGCACTTGATCATTAACACAGCAAACATGAGACAGCTCTCCAAAGGATTTTAAGCATTAAAATATGGTGACATATATTAATATTTATACTTTCCCTGCAGTTAAGTACAAGCTGCAGTCTATGCTATAATCGCTGTATGACCTGCTCCAGTGTTCTAACAGCTCTGCCATGCAGAGAAGTATGACCTAATTAACAAATAAGGAACAGGAAGTACTTTAATTCTGTATATGGCACCACTACATTCCCTTTTGAAATTCTGTATATTGTTCCACATAGAACACTCACAATATTTTTGTCCTGGCTACATTATCATTATCTATCTGAACGGAATCACTTATTTTCGTTGTCTTTCTTTTAATATCCATAAAGCCAGAAAGGCTTGCTTTTACTTTAGTAAAAGCTGATGACAAATACAATTAGGTGAAACCTTTAGCGCAGACTATGGGATCAGTAACAGCCTCCAATGCACAGGGTTTCCTGAGGAACTGGATTACTTTGTCCTCTAAAAACCTGGTTAAGTGGGAAAAAACCTCCCAACTTCTTCTTGCCCAAGAAAATAAGGGGGGTGGGGATGAGAGGGTGTTTGTTTGGGTTTGGGATTCTTTCCGTTCTTCCCATGTACTGAATGGCACAACTGTACTAGAAAATTACCTCAGACAGGAAATGCTGCAACAAAGAATGCTGCCTCTTACCAGCCTCTCTTAGCCTTCTTCTCATGGTTAATCACAATTCACTATTAAATTATGCAGGCTGCCACTCCGTGTGACAAGTTACTAAAGTTACTCTGTTCAAATTAGCAAATCCTCAACATGGCTAATAACAGATTACAGCTCAAAAGGGCAGTGCAAAGACCTCTCACAGAAGGACAGAATGGCTGGGGTTGGATGGTACCTCTGGAGATCATCTAGTCCAACTTCTCTGCTCAACAAGCAGAACTAACTATACACACAACTTTCTCTGTCTCGAAACACGGAGACTTCACAGTTTCTCTGGACCATCTGTTCCAGTACTCAATCAGTAAAAATTAAGTAATTTTTTTCTCTTCTGTTTAAACACAGTTTCCTGCATTTCCCTTTGTGTCTCTTGCCTCTTTTCCTTTCCCTGAGGACCAGGGAACAGAGTCTGCCTTTTGCCTTCCTTACACTCTATTCCCACCCTACACCAAAAACATTATTCTTGAGCTTTCTCTTCTCCAGGCTTTTATGAGAGGTAATAAACAAAAAGAAGATTCATACCTTCAGTGAACTGTAAAATTCATCTAACACTAAACTCATAGAACGAGTCAGGTTACTGACATAGGAGGTCTCTTGATTCAGGGCATCCTGAAAAGTCTCGAAGTCCTGCATCCATTCCACTGCAAAACTGTGGTCAATTATGTCAGTCTGGAAGGAGAAGGGAAAATAGTCAGAACTAATAATCTTAGCTGTAGGCTGGTAAGTGCACAAATAAAAAAAAAATCCATGTTTCAAAACGTTCATCTTTTCAAAATACTCAGCCCTGATCTGAAGTTTCACAGGTTCTGTTTTTATCAAACTACATGAATACTTGAAAAGAAGACAAACAACCAGCCAGGCTTAAGAAGGCAACAACTGCTTAAGGAAAGGAAGGCAGGTCTAAAGCCTTCTATGATTTACTGGAAAGGAGCATTCAAAAATAGCACACTGGACAATAAAGTTTACGGTGTAAACAGCAGACCATACGACTGAGGCCAGACAGGAACAGTCCTCGCTGAAATCCTAAGCTTTCCTGAGTGCTCCTGAGGGGGCTGGGGGAGCAAGTGCCACTTCCAGGCTGGGCAGCAGCCCGGGGGGCTCTAGAAACACGAGCGGTGTTCTGACCCAGAGAAGCTGTAGCACAAACTCGGTGCAGGACAATGGACACAAACAGCTGAGGTGGTTCCACAATTTTACATGGATTCATATGCAAACAGTCTAAAGAGTTTCATAAACATCACACCACGTGCATATCCACTCTTAGCACAATATGAGTTGCCTAAAACTCTGATATATTTCATTTCCCTGCCCCAATGGGAAGGAGAAAGATGAAGTATTGCCTAGCATTACACAAGAGAGTTGAGACAGAACTGAATTCACCAAGGGCCAAAGCCTGTACTTAGAATTCTATAAATAAAATTAAATCACCTCTACAAATTGGATTTTTTCCCTCTGCAAATCTTAAAAAATCTGTTTGTCACTGCACATGTATCAGTTGCCCAGGATTCTTCCATTCGTATCAAGAGTCAATTTTTAAAAATGAAATTTAATTACATTTTGTTAAAAATTCTTAAAATTCTGTTGCCTTTACTCTTTAGCAAAGACAAACATGAAATTAAAATGAGGTTTTAAGTTATGAATCCTAAGCCTCGGGCCTACCTTTCCTTACGTTTACTGATCAAGTCCCACTTCTTTTAGTCTCTCAAAAGGTGTATTTTCCTAAGAGAGAACAATTTTCCTGCCTCGTGCCTTTTTCTACGGAAAAGAAGATGCTTAGGAGTTTAATCTAAAATTACTGTCTGAAGTTAGAAAGAAAGCAGTGTACAAAACCTTGCTCAGTAAGCAAGCAGGTATCAAAGATATGCGTGGTTTGGGTCACTGGGCAGATGGGCAGAGTTGGGGCACAGCAGACACTAAAACTGCTCAGCTGGTGTGAGGAAAAATGTCACAGTCAAGGCACGGCCTGTGGGAAATGCACGTGTGCACACAGAGCTTGCTGTGTTGGGGATCAAATACAAATGATGTCTTTTGTACTTTTGTCTTTTTCACACCAAAAATCTAATGGGATTCTTTTAATATCTGAAATGACTGTGTTTAAAGAGACAGCTGTTAAGCCCCAAAGCATTCCCTTAATGCAGGCACGTTACACGACAGTGGATGTGTATCTTTAGACAAGTCTCTGCCTCCCAGCTAAGACTGCATCAAACATCCTTTGCTAAGTGTTGCCTGGTACAATATGTGGGATTCCCTCCTCAAAATATGCAGGTGTTACACCATTCCCACTGTGAGTCAGCCTGCTGCTGAGCAGAAACAGTAATGAAGACCAATGTTCTGTGGAAACAGGGTGTGTAAGAGCAGATTCCATAATGACCTCCCCCTTATATTACAGAGGAAAGTTTCCCTATAGCCCAGGCTTAAGGCCCAAAACGTGTTTCAAAGTTAGTATCCTCTCTGACTTGAGGGTTTGGGTGCAACTGCCCATCCCTGATCATTCTTGCGTTTGGATACCAGATTAAAGACCCCTTTCAGATTTGCTTGTCAGCCTGCAGCCCCCTCTGTCTCTCTTTTCTAGAAAAATCTATTGTTGTGGTAAAACAAAGACACCACAGCAAAGAAGCTCAGCAGAACACTATCCCACTAGGAAATGGAAATCAGAGCTTTAACTTACTTTGTTCATAACGACGATGAAAGGTAGCTTTGTCTTGTACAGGATACTGGACAAGGAGACACAAAATAAAAGTTTAACATTAGTTTAAAACTCACTAGAACAGACAGCAAATTAAGCATAAGGCAGACAAGACTTGTGCAAAACTGAATACATTTGACATCAAAAGATAATTATTTTCCTCTGCACCAATCAGTACGTAATTTTCACCCAGGTCCTGCTTACAGTCCTTGAACACAATATGCCTCCCCAAGACGTAAGCACACATCTGTGAGACAGAAAATCTCTGACACACCCAGCTCATCGTGGGTACCATCTTCTATGACTCTCAGACCCCAGTTTTTAACTCCCTTTGCATTTTGCATTTGACTCAGACCTCGGGTTCTGAGAGACTGTGAACTGAGCGATGAATTCAAGTAACACAGAACATCTACAAAGAAAAACTACCTCGACACGAGAGCTCACACATTCATTTCACTGTGTATGTGCTATCACCTTTTGCACAAACTGAAGACAGAAAATGCAGCATGCAATCAGGCACATTTTGCACACTCTTACAGTGATACAGCTCCTGACCTTGGTGCAAGGATTGCAAGGGTTTTTGAAAACCTTTTACCAACATTAACCATGAATGATAACAGCTCTAGCTATGCTGATCCCATAGGTATTTAGTCCCTGATTTAACATGAAAGAAAACAGATAAATTCATGTATGAGAGAGAATACAATAAATCCATAACTCCTTGCCATGCTGAACTCAAGTCTTGAAGAATCTCTTAAAGTATCAATAACATTAAAAAACAGAGTAAGAAACTATGTGTTTACACGAAGGAGCTTCAACCAGACTATCTTGATACGTCAGAGATAAACGGGTTTATAAGCAATAGCCAGTGTTAAATCTTTTGTAACCAGCACTCATCACACCCAGGTCTCATGGTTATTTAATGCTTTCAGAGGGAGTTTTGTGCCAATGACCTCCAGATGTCCATTGACACCTAAATTTTTCTGCTTTTTCAATGAGAAAATCACTAAGAGAATAACCAAGCTGGAAGATTAAGTTGATACGAGACATCCAAGTGCAAAACTAACCAAACCCTGGACTGCATCCAAAGCAGCATGGGCAGCAGGGTGAGGAAGGTGGTTCTCCCTTTTTACTCTGTCCTCATCCCACCCGGAGCACTGCATCCAGCTCTGGAAACCACGGTACAAGAAACACACGGACCTGTAAAGTGGGCCCACAGGAGGCCATGCACACCATCAGAGGACTGGAAGGACTCTCCTATGGAGACAGGCTAAAGAGTTGGGATTGTTCAGCCTGGAGAAGGCTTCAGGGAAGTTTTACTGCAGCTTTTCAGTATACAAAGAGGTTTATAAGAAAAATGGAGAGTGACTTTTTACCAAGGCTTGTAGTGACAGGACAAGGGATAATGGTTTTAAGCTGAAAGGGACACGCTGACTAAATTTTTCATGATGACAGTGGAAAGACACTGGAGCACACTGCACAGGGAAGCTGTGGCTGCCTCATCCCTGGAAGTGTTCAAGGCCAGGCTGGATGGGGCTTGGAGCAACCTGGTCTAGTGGAAGGTGTCTCTGCCCATGGAAGAGAACACAGACTAGATGGCCTTTAAACCCAAACCATTCAATGAGTCCCCTCCAAAAGAACTATCAAAGAGACACAGCAATTGAAGCAGATGGGCTGCATTTCCAGCTTTTCTTACCTGCAGGCATACAGCATGTTGGACATAAAAGTGATAGGGTTAGTGCTGCGAGAGGTGTCCATCACATAGACAACAACCGAAGGAAAAGAGGAAGCCTGGGAACACAAAGTAAAAGACAGTTTAATTAGAAACTCACTGCTCAACAGCCTGGTCGTTCACACAAGTTCACTGTCCAGTCATGTCAGAAGCACTTACCAAGGCCTCAGTTATGATGGTTCCTGATGCTGACCAAGTAAAGACCTCAATTTGCCCTGGTGTGTCAATAATAACATACCTGGTAAGAAGGTACCCCCAAACAACAATAAGGCAAAATTAGTTAAGCACAAGGTCCTGTTCTGACTAGATTATCACCAGCATACAGTGGTAAATGACATGGTCATTCTTTAACAGATGAGAAAAGCTTCTCCCAAACATTAATGAGATTTATGGGCATGCCCGAAAATCTCCTGAGTGAATTTTGGAACTGAGAAGCATGTACTCTCAGGAGTTGAAGGCATCAATTTGACAGACAGTTAGTAGTGCAAAAAAGCATTAATTGCTGCCTATTTGAACAGTGTGTGAGAGAAAATGATAGTCTAATGGAAGACAAGAAAAGCAGAACTGTAATAAGCAGGCTTTTTTTTCTGATGTATCCAAAGAAAATCTAGTTTATCTGTTCTATGCACTTTCCACATAAAATTTATACCAAGGCTGAAAAAACCCAAGTAGAAAACATTCAGAGAAGCTTTTCAGAATTTCGTGATTTTCCCACAATGATCCCAGAAAAGCGTAACTCAGCAGAATGTACTCACTTGGATGTATTTTGTCTTTTTTCAATAAACTTCATCACCTGATTGAAAAGGCAGAAGTATATTTTGTGTTTAGGCTCACAACAGGAAACTTTCATCCTCATTTCATAGCAGAAACTACATTAACTTGGACAGCTGCAGGTGTGTATTAAAAGGTTAAAGTCTTTACGCCTTTCAGAGTGTGAAAATGCCCTACTAAGGAGGGGTGAAAAATGCTCAGACCCTGTGTAGGTCAAAGATAACCTTGATTTTGTGTGTGTTCTAGTACCTGGCTAAAGAAATCAGTACCTGGCTAAAGGCAGTTGTTCCCTGCCTTTTCACCAAGAAAAACTGTCTCAATACCTGACATCAGTCTCCACCCAAGAGCTTATTCAGTGTTATGATTCAGGAGGTCTGTCAGCTGTCAAATAACCCCGGGAAAATTTAACGGGTTTCCAGAAGTGAGCTTCCCTACCTCAAAACCAGAGCATTCACATGAAAGATTTTATAGTAAACATGGCGCAACAACAGTCCTGTACAAAGACTGAAGAATGTTCCATACCTGTGGCTTCTTAATTTCACTTTAAAAAAAGCTGAAAAACTGAAATCTCTCATATGCAAGCTAATGTGCTCTGACAGCACTGTAAAATACACGGTTCTGTATGGAAAATAACTCCCCAGAAACACCAGAAGGCTGACCAAACACAGTGCCCTCTGAGACTCGACACACATAAAACCCCGCAGTGTCCCAGCACAGCATCACAGGAACAGCGCACAGAAACAACCTCGTACCTGGTCAAATCTCGTAGCAAAGAGATTGAGAGAGGTCACTATTCCGCCATTCGGGCCCAGCCCGTACCTGATGCTTCATTTAGGAAAGCAGATGGTTGTGCAGACCCCAGAGGTCTTCTTCAACTCTGACAACAGATGCACACTGGGTACCTTGAGATCAGGAGACAGCAGCCCTAACACAGGATTACGTCTCTAAGTCATTCAGCAGGGTAACAAACGCTCCCTTACCCAAAGGCATGTGACTGACAGAAGGAAGAGGGGCGATGTGGCTTCTCCCTGCCATTTTTGCTTTAACTGTGCAAGAACCAGCACTGACTCATAACGTACTGTCTTCTCTATCACTGCTCTCAATATCCAAACATGAGGCCACACATCCTCTGTAGGTCCTTATTAACAAGACACAGAAACTCCAGTAATGGCTACCAGACGCAGTGAAGCAAATAATGCACTTATGTATTAATTTGAAACATATATTTAGGATGTTTTGATGTTTGCAAATTGAACAACAGGCAAAATCAAGAATCCTATCCCCCACCACCCTTATTCTAGTCTAAAATACTGAATTTAAGAGTCATACTTGCAAGACAAAACCAAAGACTGTGTATCGCCTCCATCTGCACAACCTATTACACACGAGACCGAGGACCTCTGGAAGTGCAGCCACCTTAATGTAATGTTACTGCACTAGAGCCACCAACACTGCGAGCAAGAGCAAACACTCCGGTGTCCCTGAGATTCAGAGACAATAGTGCTTGGATTAGGGTCAAATGGAGAAATAGTTTTCTTCATCTACTACAGGCAAGTGGGGATTTCCATATTTGTTTATGACAAATAAAATTAGACTAGATAAAACATGGGGAAAAGGCTGCTGGCTTCCACAAAAAAAAACCCCAGAAGATACGAGTTCTTTGAAAGAACAACTGGAAAAAAAAGAAAAAAAATCTACATGGGCAGAGTCCCTATTACTTGAAAAAACTTACTGTTAGGCAGAATCATTTCTAGCACAGGAGAAAATTACCCAAGAAGTATCAAATCTTGTAGAACACACATTCCTAACACCACATGCAAGAAATACAGAGTCAAAACCTCTCGATCTTCATGCAACACACTGCTTTACTGCAATCCCCCCACCTCCCGCTCCTTCATCACAGTGTGCACATGACAGATTCTTTTCAAAAACTTGAAATTTCAAATATCATTATTTAGACAAAAAAAGGATACTGTTTCATAACTTCTTTGTACTTCACAGTGTCCCTGATATCTAGGGGAGAAAGACATAGAAGCAGTTTTCCAACCCCCAACTGGTCACCATCAGCTAACAAAGCGTATCTACCTATGTGCATTACTAGAGATCCAGCACTGGAACAGACACTTCCATCACTCCTCTGACATCAGCAAAACAACTTGCGTACCCACACTGTCCTTCTTATGCTTTGGAGAGGCTGGCTGGCATGCTTCACAGAGTGTAAGAGACAGGACTGTCACAGAACTAGGAATTGGTATGCTCTTTAGAACAGCTAAGGATAAGATCCGTTCTACTGCTGAAATATTTTCTCTATAATTCGTGTCTTTTAAAGTGCTTTAAAGCTGTCTGTTGGTAGCATATGAGGATGTATGGAGCCAGATCAAATCTGCTAATACTTTCATCACTGACCAAAAAAAAGCCTCCAGAACCCAAACACCTCCAATCACACCAGATGATATAAAAAATATAAAAACGCATTAGAAGAATGGCTTGGGTTCTAAAAATATGCATATTGACAACCGTTTGGACAAAAGAGTTACAATTAAAAAAAAGAAAAAGTCTCCAAATCCTTCTTCTTGTATTAGAACTTGGACTCCCTTAAGGGAACACAAGCAGCCCAGCTGAACACCTCACGTATCCGCTTTCGCGGAACATACGAAAAGCACTCTCGGTGAAGCGGTTCTGTCTCTATTCATGGCCCTACGTACTTGCTCTCTCCTGGCGGACTCCAGGCCGCTCCTCCGGCCCGGGCCCCCCCGCCCCGCAGGGCGCAGCACTCACCGATGTTGGCGGGGAAAGGCAGGTTGTGCACAGCAGGGTCCAGGTTGATCACGTACGGGGGGCAGCGCTGCCCGTGAAGGTGGGCGGCCAGGCGCTGCAGAGACACGGGGAGGTGTCAGGCCCCGATGGACACAGGGGTATGGGGGGCAGCCGGCGACTCCCCGCCGCCCCTCGCGATTCCCGCGGCCTCCCGAGGCCGAGCCCCGCCTCACCTGCACGAAGGTGGTTTTTCCGGAGCCGGCCATGCCCAGCACTAGCACACACACCGGGGCCGGGGCCGGGGCCGGGNGGTGAGTGTCCGCAGTCTTTCCAGCGGTGCCACCGGCTGCCCCTGGGAGCCTGGCTGGTCCGCGGGTCATCGCGAGATGGGCTCCGAAGTCGGGATACCGGGAGCGAGCCGGCTTCCCCGGGACGGCCGGCGGGGCTGCGCGGCCCGGCCCGGCGCGGTGTGCCGCCCTGAACGAGGGGCGAGCGGGACGCGCTCCGGGCTCCCGGGAAGCAGCGGCAGAAGCGGCCCCTCTCCGTCCGAAGGCCCGGCCGTCCCCCGAGGCCTCGGGCCGGGCCCTGTTTTGTTCGGCTCGGAACCGGGCAGGAACCCGGAGCAGGGCGCTGCTGGCGGCGGCGGCGGCGCGCTTTGTCCGAAGGGCCTTCGTTTAGTGGAGGACGTAGTTCATGGAGTGTGCGGGGAGGAACGGGAACGTGGGGCTGGAACAGGGAGTTCCCCGAAGGATACTTAGCCGTCCCGCACCGCGCGGGGACAGTCGGGGCCCGCAGGATGCCCGGTGTCCCTGCTGGTACCTTCATCACCTCCAGCTGCCGTATCAGCCTCCTCACCTCGGGGAGTTTCTCTGCTGTGCTTACGCACCGTCTTGCCCGGCTGGGTGCTGTAGAGCAGCCCGTCTCCAGCAGCAGCCGTGTTCCAGCTCACCGGAATGGCCCACAGTCCATGGGCAAACAGAATTCACCACTCTCCATCTTTTCAGGCTCTAGGCCACTGTTTCACTTTTTCTCACCTGTGCAAGGAAAGTGACTTTTCTGTTTTCCTTACGTCCAGCCGTTGGGCATTCCTGCATACATTAGGTCTCTGTTCTTTACGTAGGAAGTAAACTGTATTAATTAAAAAACATGCAGAACTTAAACACCAGTTTCTATTGGTGTTTCCTTCATAATTGCTGTTATTAACTTCTCAGAAAGGAAAGCCTGACAGATCATTTGCACTCTCCTTTTTTATTGCAGGTCCTTAACTGCCACCAAAGTTTTCCATACTAATCCTCGCTCTTATGCAAAATTTTTAGTTATGAAACGCCCATGAATCTTGAAACACTTGCCATGTTTGTCAGTCGTTTCTGTTCTTCTGATGGTAAAGCTAGCAAATTGCAGCAAACTCTGCCTGCCTGTTTATTCATTTTTATCATTGAAACCTCGTAGCCCTGATTTTTTCTGGCTGCTGCTCAGTGCGGTTTCTCCACATTTCTCATGTGGAGATTTCCCAGAAAATGCTGTTGACACTACTGTTTGGGTGTAAATAATACAAACACAAACGTCCAATTCACTTTGCTTCCAAAGGAGACAAGATTTGATTGTGAAGTCATTGATGAAGCAGTTGTGAATTTCTCTCCTGCTGCCTCCCTGACACATTTCCGTGAGGAAACTCTGGGGCTGGAGGCCCAAGGAAGGCCTGGCACTCCATAGGCACAGTTTAATCATTCGTGCACTGGTATCAGTGCCTGCTGCTGAACTGGTGGTTGAGGTGTCTCTCACTGTTGATAGTGTGCATAACATTTTTCTATAAAGAAGACAGGTCATTTAGCCATAATTTTTTTTCTTCTGTTTTCTTTTTTGTGTTTGTTTGTTTGGTTGGTTGTTTGTTTGTTTGTTTGTGTTGTTTTGTTGGATTTTTTTGGTTTTTGTTTTTGGGGGCTTCGGTCGGTTGGTTGGTTGGTTGGTGTTGGGTTTTTTGGGTTTTTATTTTTGTTCTTCCAGTTTCTTAGCCAGTTCCTGTACACGGCAAAATACTACCTCTATTCTAGGTTACAGTTTTGGTATTATATATACTTCCACTGGGCAATGATTTTTATTTTCTAGTCAGCATAACCACTATTTTTTGTCCTGAGTTTTCTAACGAAGAATGGCATTGAGTCATGGATAGTGTTTGGAAGAAGGTGGTGGTAAATGATTGTCCACGCGCTAGGAGCAGCGTACAGCAAAGGAGTTGTTCATGCCGACTTGGAAATGTACATTTAGATAGATGTCTTAAAGTATATGTCTTAATTGGAGCATAGCAAGTGATAAGTGACAAAGAATCTGTTAAATAGGAAAAAGGATTCTGTGATATGGATAAAGTGAACATCTGGGCAGCTGATAAGTATGACAAAGTGAGATGAAAAATGAAAAGAGGGCGTGAAGGAGACTAGCGACAACATTCTTGGCAGGGTAAATGCAAGAATTACTTCATTAAGGAAAAATAAGTACTATGTAAAAACTAGCAAATTAGTATCTAAAATTTATGTCATCGTGTGGTAAAGTATAGGCAGAAAACCTTATGGGTGAATGTACTGGAGACAAAGAACACTCCATCACGTCCCATTGCAAGGGGAAAGATTGGCTTTCATATGGGGGGTGTGGAGGAACTCATCCCTGTTTGGATTCCGGTTCCAGTTCAGCTGGAGTCAAAGGTTAAGCACTTCCAGTTGCAGAAAGCAGTGGTTTGTTTTTCAGAGGATGGTGGATGTGCATCCTCAAGGAGCAGGTGATTGTGCTTGGCTGCATAGTGAAACATGCTAAAAGAAAACAAATGATGCTGCTAATGTGAATTGTTGTGCCTTGTTAGGACACCAGGACTGGACAGCACAGACAGCAGAAGCTCAAGAAGTCCTCGGGAAATAAAAAGTATGTGAATGGTTTTTTGTCTAGTTTGATTGAGGGCAAGAAAAAAGCTGAGAGAACCCTAGTGGAAAACCATATCTGGTCTTTATATAATCCTCTGAATTTTAAGAGCTGCAACAATTTTAATTAGTGTGTTGAGAGTCTCAGCTGACTTAACTTATTGGTTTGTAGGAAAAGTGCTTTTCTGACATTTCAGTGTGTATTAGCTTCCATTTATTTTTTTTAAGGATTTTAACATTGTGAAGATAAATATTTTAAGTCCAAGACCAAATGGTGCTCCGAAATCTACGTATTTTGGGTGTGATTGCAACTTAAAGACTATAATTTGAGAATTCCTGTTCCCATGCTTCTGCAGCACCTCCTGAAACATAGTATATAATAACCTGACCTGGTGCCATCAGTGTCCCCCCCTTATTAATTCCTGGATTGATGTGCTAAAAGGTGAGCTCCGCAGCTCAGAGTATTAATAGCATGGCCATCGCAGTCATCATTCAAGTGACCTAGTTATTTCAGTTGGTAATGGTAGTAGCAATGGGATACATTGCAAAAGGTTTCTGTTCCCTTTCTTTCCTCTTTACATAAATGGTATTTGCCCAGAGAATAGATATTCTGTGTTTCTTGGACATCTCATGCAGTTTTCTGTCACGTGCAGGAATGTAGATGTCCAGGCATTTCAAGGCCTAAGAGAAATGCTTTGGAACAGTGAAGCAAAGTTCCCTCTGATCTCTAGGAAAAAAATTCGGCGCTGCTTATTAGTCTAAAGTAGTCTTAATGTAGTGTGATTTGTAGGATATACTGGAAGGTTGTCTTCATTGCTGAAAGCCTTGCTAGTTAAAATTCTTACTAGCATGAAATCTTTAATAGTGTAGTGGCAGCCCTGACTCTGGGAATAGAGACTGAAGAAGATCTTGCCCTTTGTGGGATGAAAAATGTCTCTTTTGTAGCGGTGGGCTGCAGAAATATTCTTATATTCCAAGGACAAATGTATATTTTTTAATTGAGATTCACTTGTGCCTGCTTCTAAAGTTGAAAGTTTGAGGTAGGAGGAATATTTTTTTCTGTTCCTCTTGAGAGCTTACTAATCTTATTATCAGAAAGATGTACTGAAAAACAGCACTGAGGATGTTTTATCTAGCTGGTATGTAACAGTTTCCAAAACTCAGGAGATTCAGTGAATTGTGAGATTAATTTTTTGAACACTTGGGAAGACGAAAAGGATGTTGTCTGTCAAGTTTATTGTGATTGTGATTGTATATGCATCCATATACAAGTATGCATCCATATACATGGAATTCAACTTGATGTTTTCCAGGTCTAAGCAACTTGAGGAGGTGGAAACTGCTGTTCTAGGAGTGAACAGTAACTATGATGACACGGTCACTAACATTTCTCCTGCCTCACCGAAGGGCCCAGTGAATGGGAGTGCAGAGCCCAGAAGCAAGCGGACCATTCGCAGGCCTGCTTACTGGTTGGAAATGAGAGGAATGAAAACCAGTGTTAACAAATCTGCAGAAAAAAAAGGTATTTATCACTGTTGGTTCAAGGCAAAACTGTTTTTCTTTCTGGTTCTTTTGTGAGAGATTAGTTTGCTTCTGAAAGAAATGCTGCAGTTCAACCACAAATTAGAAGCTTGCTAGTGCTGCCTGTGTGTATTACAAGAAGTGAACTTCCTCCACTGCACAAATACAGGTACAGTTCTCTGACATTACGCAGTTCCTTTTGAGTGACTTGTCTATTAAAATAATCGTTCTGTGGCTGAACTCAGTTCTATCTGTAGAAGAGAGATGTATGAGAGTTACAGCAATTATATCAGAAATATGCTTCAAGAGCTTTAAAAATATAACCATCAACACTAAAAGTGTGGCAAAGGAGACCATTCTGCAGTATTTGGAACTAGACCACTTTTGTGGTTGGTAGATTATTATTTTTTTAAGGATGTCTTTAATGCTTATATTTTCTCACATTTGTCAGTTATTATTTTCTGATTTGGAATGGTTTGGGTCTTAGGTTGTTGTAGGAACATTCCGATTTGGCCTAGGAGCTGTTTTCCAAACTTCTTGTGTGGAAAACAGAGAGAGTCAAAACTTCAGAGGGTCAAAACTTCAGTCTTCTTTAAAGCACTTTCTTCCTACCTCCGGGTCAGAATCTGTATTCCATTCTGTTGTGGGGAGAGGCAAACTCGGTAGCTTGACAGAAGCAAGATTGCTGTAGCTCCACGCCCCCAGGTCCAGCCAGTAGCAGGACTAGGTGTGTATCCGTGTAGGAACAAACACAGACGTGCAGCACACACAGAGGGCACGCAGATCAGCATTCACACGAGCGGCACCAGCAGCCTCCATCCTCGAATACTCAATGTACTGAGTGCCTGACCTTTGGATCCCAGTCTCCTCGGTTGCTGGTCCATGGATGTACTGGCCCCCGAGGCCACAGAGCCGTGCCAGTCGTGGGTGAAGGCCTCCTTACACCCAGAGTCATACTCAGACCCTGCCTGCTGTCG
>VYZQ01065862.1:27230-45023 GCA_013400655.1 Mystacornis crossleyi
TTTAAATACAACTCCACACCCTTTCTGGGAAGAATCGCAGGTTCAGTTTCCTAGGACAGTATTTTACTTTATGACTCTATAGCTAAGCTACTCTTCGGTTTCATAACTGAAGGTAAAGCCAGAAAGGAGCACAGTTCCCCTCAGGAGAGACAAGTCATTGTCAGCTCTGTAGATGAGGTTGTAGTGTTTACTTGGGCTACTCCACTCTCTGATAATTCTTTCTGGCACAAACCTTGTTTGTTTCAATCAAAATCGATTTCTAGGCCCAATTTTCAAATATGTTTACTGTACTGTATTCATATAAATATTGTTTAGATATTTCTGTGTATATATTCATGCCCAAGCCATTAAGCATGAAGTGACCTATTAGTCAATTCTGTGATACAAGAGATCACAGAACTAACATAACAAAAATCAATCCTATACACTCAAGCCAATAAGGGACCCCTTTCATACTTGGCTCCCTGACCAACTTCCCTTAGCTTGATTCCTTCTCACATCTCCTACCTCTCATAGCACTTAGTATGGCAGGGGCTTCGATACATGCACACACACACCACATACTCCATATTTTAAGTCAGTTTTTTAATCAAACAGGGCTGCGACTTTTTAATTTCATGGAGGCTGAGAGGTCAAATGAATTTATTAGAATGAGAATTTTCAACATGCAGCATGCTGAGTTTGAATTTGTTTATTCCTTTCTCTTTTATGATTTTCTTTTGCAATGGCTGAAGAAATCTAAAATCCAGATCATCCTAAGAATATGTTCACCCACAGAGAACTTCAAGCCAGATAAGGGGATTAATAATTGTACAATCTAAGGAATGCAAATACCTTACTGTTCTTGAAGATTATTGTGGATTTAGAAAAATAATCAGGAACATAACATAGGTTTAGATTTTTTTAGGTCTTTTAGCTATAAATAAACATAGCAGATTTGATACTGTAGGACACTTCTGGTTTAAATTACAAGATATAATTCAGTGAATCATTTGCTCTGTGAGGAGAGTGGGTTGAATTTGTGTCTCTCTTTATGGCCACTGACCCCATCATTCTTGACAGGCAAATCTTAGGTCTGATCAAACGGACACTTCAAAGTCACCATAAAAGGCAGGAAGACAAAAGTATAATTATTAGGACCTACAATGCACAGAATCCCTGTACCAATGGCAAAAAAGTGAAAAGGCTAAAAGGTGTCAGTATGACATGCAGCAGAAGATGGCTGAACGGGGAGGGGACATCAGATCCAAAGCAGAGATGGGGATCCTGAGGCCTTTTATACCATGGGAAAGGAAAGTCATACCTAAGAGGCCCAGCACCAACAGGTGCAGCTCCTGGGAATGGCAGGGGATTTGTCCACTTGGACATGAACGAAGAGAAGCCTCCAGAGAAGGTTCAAAGCAAGAGTCACATTAAACACCCTAAATTACACCATAAAAATATCCATTTTCTCTCCACCAGCCACAGAGGAGCTTTAAAAATCTCAAAATGTCAGGAATGTCAACACCCCTTTTTGTCCTTATCCACAGACGGCCAGTGCCATGTGCCCTATCTGGCAGGCACATCAGCCAGATGCATCCCCACAAGCCTGCAGCTGAGAAGTGAGGACACCTCCAAATAAATGCAATATTGTGGCCCCCGATTTGGCCTTGGTTCAAATGCCTGTAAAAGAAAGTATCCCTAANCTATAAAAGAAAGTATCCCTAAGAAATATTCTGGCATTTCCTGCTTCTTCATAGATTTAAAATACCACAGAAGCTGTGGTACTAGTATTGTATGTACCTCTTGATCTTCTAGTCCCAACTGCCAGTGAAAGCAGATAGATTAATGCCCTGCCCCTCAATGCTACTTTTTCCTTTTTTTAAAATAGGGAAAAAAAGCAGGGTGGACTTGGAGACAGAGCAAAGAAACACTATTATATCATAAGCTGTCCATCGACAGAGACCCTTATCTAACAAAGGGAACACCAACAGAATTCCAGATTCATTATTAGATAAAATAATAATACAAATAATGAAATAAATTATCAGCTTTTCTCATCTGAAAATATTCCTGCCTTGCAATTTAAAGTAGGAGTGAAAATGAGTGTATTTATCTCCAAGAATATGTCATTAACAACCAAAACCTTCAACCACTGAGATATAAAACCTGTGACATTTGCAGCATGTGTAACAAAGGCCTCAAATTTGTCAGAGTAAAATCAGCGTGGAAAACGTGAACTGACATAGTTGTGTCACCTTTGCATCAGTTTCAAGACATGACAAGACTCTAAAACAATTTTCAAATCGTAAAAGTCAAAGCCACCTCAAGGGAATGGGGTAACACTTGCTATTGGACTGTTAGAAATTAATATGGCATCCAACAAACCAGTGCAAGAGCTGTACAAATTGTTCAGACCTGCAAACTAGACCAGATTTTTTCAGATCAGTGGGGACACCTATCACTGTGCTATTCGGGCAGCAGTCACAAAGACAAGCAAATTTTTTAGTAGGCTCAGGATACAAATGAACTCGTTAGGCCCCAAAGCACATTATTCACATATTCTACCAATATTGTTTGTGCCAATAGCCATCCCATCTCAGAAGAATCCTATAAGAAAATCTGATTTTCCACCTAAATCCAGGTGAAACACGTTTTCCTTTTAATCTTAGATCTTTTCAACAAGAAACTTTGATCATAGCCTGAGCTATAAGGAAACCCAGCAAGTGTAGAACTTGGAAAAGGTTGATAAAAACCTGCATGAGCTCTAATGGCCAAGGGGTTGCATGCTTTTTCTAAACCAATCTGGTCATCCTTATAATAATTTCCTGGCTGGACAGAACTGCTGCCCAACAAAAATGGTGCATAGTAAGTGGTCTGGAAAAGGTTTAGGAAAACCTCAGAATAAATGGCTTATCTGCCTGTAAAGAAATTTTATGTCAAAGTCAAGAATCTGGTGGCTTTCTATTCCTGAACTTCAAACATGAGTGACAGTAAGGGCAAGCATACAGCTTCAGAAGAAAACTCTCAACAGGTTTTTTAGGTAATGATAAACATCTGCTTGTACTCAGCCTCTGGAGACCCAGCTTCTTTGAACATCCAGCAGTAATGTGAAGAGAAAGCAGCCTGTTTCTTCAGAATATCAGTTTGTTATTAAAATAATACATCCATTGCTGAGGGCAGAAGACACTAATTCTGCTCTCTGGCCATGATTTATGCCTGCCACAACTGACTTCTCCTATTTAGGTCTGGAAGGGTTTTTTTTTAATATTTCTTTAACCTACTATGCAATCAGTATTATTTGCCTAAAGTTTAAAATGAAACTCCCTTAATCTCAAAGAAACATTCCAAACTACTGTAAAAAAAATTTGTAAGCCTTGTGCTTTCTATATCAAAACAGTAAAATTAAGTAGCTCTAATTGTACAAAGTACAAATGGCTAACACTGGATTCTCATGAAGCCAGAAGAACATTTTTTAAAGTAGCTTCAGAGTACAATGATATGAAAGAGCAATGTAGTTAAAAAGCAGTCTTCATCTTTAAGGGTTTGCTAGGGGCAATCTTCAGCGTGGAGGAAAAAATATGGGAAACCTTGGAAACAGTTTGAATCCTGCTCCCTCCCACCTCATTTTAGTGCTTAGCACTTAAAATGGAAAATAAAGCCACAAAACATAAGAAGGTGGGAATAGGACAACACACAGCTGAGAGTGACAAGTGATTGCAGTAACAAAGGAAGATGGACTCCTTCATCTAGTTAATTATAGCCTGTCCCATGCTACTGGGCCCATGATCTGGGGGTGCACACATGTGCGTGGGTGTGCACGCACTGCTGAATTGCTCTGTTAAGGCAGGCAGCCTCAGCATTTCCCTTTTAATGATGCTACCAAATGATTAGCCCAAAAGCTCTTAATGAATGGGAAAAGAGACTGCCAAGCAGCAGCAGCAACCCAGATCCCCCCTGGGGCAAGTTTGCCCAGAGAGGATCTTTTTTCAGGGCATCAGGCTCCATGACCCATTCAGACAATAACAGGGCCAGCTGCAATGTATGTCTGAGATAGGACATCAGACCCTTTAGTCCAGGATATGCACAAAATCCTTTATGGCAAAGCTGAAGAAAGAAATCATGCAAACCAAGGACTCTTCCGGAAATAAAATGACATCCACTATAAAGAAGTGCACTCTGATGAGTACTGGAGTGTTTTCACCTCCTTTCCAAATATCCTAAAACTAGCAATTCCTTAAGAAATAGGCTTTTCTTTACTCTGAGCCTCACACTCCAGCTCTATCAGCAGTTCCCTTTTCTGTTAGAGAAGAGAGTTGACAAGCTCCTTGTCTTCCTTCATAAAATAGGTATCTTGAGGTTTTCTAAAACCCAAAGTTCAAGAAAAATTCCCCAAGAATCCCCAGGTACCAAAAAAGAGGGCATTCCAGCAGGGCCAAAGGATGGGACTCAGAAGAAGAAGCAAAAGCCTTGACTTGAGAGATGTGAAGAATGGATAAAGAAGAAAAGTCATTGTGTGGTTTAGTTCAGACCTTTTACCTGCTAGACAGGTTAGATTTGCCAAGACGGTGACCTGATTCCTTGGCTGCTGGTGTATATGGAGCCTTTTCTTTCTAACCAGGTAAAGCAGCTGCACAGGCTGGGGAGGTCAGTTCTGTGTGATTCAACCATGACATCCATGACAGCCAAGGGGCTGCTCTCAGGCCCCAGCAGCGAGCGCAGCCGGGAGTGCAGTTTTGTTATTGTAGCCGCAGGCCCACTTCCAATCCAATTACATACAACAGCTGTGCTAGCTCCTCTTTCCCATCCCCTTTCCTTCCTCTGCTATGTAATTCCAGGATAGGTTTTGTCATTATCAGGGGCAGTGAGTCAGGGTGAATGGCATCTACTTTGAGTGATCAAAGGAATAAGAGCATGAGATAGAAACCAAAGAGAAAGTTGTTTACCCCAACATCTATGGAAGCAATAGTGATCAAACCATAGTGCCTCCTTCCACTCCCAGCAGAAACAGTATTCTGATATTCCATGTAGCATACTCCTGTAAGTATTCGCACACGAAGGGCTACAAACACGGTGGTGTTTGAAAACATGAAAACAAACGTGCAAGTGTTCACAAAAATGGCTACATGCACAACAGCATGTCTGCAGGTAGAAAGACCTGAGGGTGAATGCATTTTATGGCTGATCCATAAAATGTGTATCACTGCTGATCAGAGCACCTGATCAAGTAGTGCAGAAGTTGGGAAAAGAACTGTTAGACACAGAATACAATTCTTCACCTTAGAAAAGGTATCTCTGACAAGATATATGACTGAGAAAAAACCCCAATTAAGACAGAGCAGGTGAACAGGAAATACCCTTTTCTTTATTTGTGAGAAACAAAAACTAGGACTCAGTGAATGAAATTGTCAAGTAACAGATGTAAAAACAACTGAAATAAAGTACTTTCCACATTTCAATGATTAAAAAAATGGGACTTGTTATCACAGGATATAGAGGAGTTAAAAGATACAAGTGGATTAAGAAAAACAAAGATTGGATATATCCAGAGAAAATATGTTCATCAGTGACTGTAGAACAAATTCCGGATGCAGAATCAGGTCATAAAGTCCTTAAAACAGTAATTACCAGAAGCCACCAAGGTATTGGAACAAGACCTATACTATCATAGTTTCTTAAACTTCTTCCAAAGCATCCACTTTCATAAAAAGACACTTCTGGGATAGAGGAATTCTTGCTTTCACCCCAGTGATTACTACTGCCATATTTTTGCAAATAGGTTGGCATGGAACTAAAAAACATTCACATTCCAGTGCAGGAAATTCCCATTAGGGGACAGTACCTGTGCAAAGGGTATGCAAGAATCAAAATAATGGTGGCACCTATGAAGAACCTAACCCCATACATACTGGCTTCAAACTCCTGATGAATGGCACTGATAATATGGCATACATGGACTCCTACTCTGACCTAGTACCTTCTGCAAATAGGAACCTTCAAATGGGCTGAAACCCATCATTTTCATGGCCCAAAAGCAGAGATTTACTTTAAGGAAGCAGAAGCTAGCATACAGGTACTGCTTAAATGACCCTATGACATGGAGTTAGGGAGACCAACTAAAACAGCAGACCTGAGATGAAGAAGGGAAAGAAGCATTTAAAGACAGAGTTTGAAAGACTAAAGACCTGGATCAAAAATGTGCTAATATTCTTTCAACAATCTCTGCATCTTTATGAAGGAATTGTTCACACAAACAAGGACTAATTTTTCCTCTGGAAACTACCTAGGTAATGTCTTCTGGGTTTTGTCCCTTCAGTTACATGCAAACAGCAGTCAGCAGTAAAATTATGACAGCCAAATGCCCAGAACTTAATCTCTTAGCCTCCTCCCCATAAACATTTAAAGATCTCTCCCACAATAGCAGTAAGCGCAGTATGAATAGGAAAAGCTATTTCAACTTTGACACTCCCCGCCCCAGAATCAGTAACAGCCTCTATAGAACTAAATATGATTCCTTGATATTTTCTCCCGCATATGTTCTTCCACTAAAAAAAAAAAAAATAAGTGAGACAAGAGCATATAACATTCTCTTTGATCTACTGGTCTTTTTCCAACTATTTATCTTTCAGAATCTACACCACTGGTAAAGAATAGACGGTGCAAAGAAAGAAGCAGATATTGTGCAGAAGTGACAGAGGCATCCATTCCAGTCTGTGCTGCATGCCACTTCCCAGCCAAGCACTTAACCTCTGTACTAAGGCTCTTAAACTCCATAATGTTCAGCCCAAGCACTCAAACCATGTTGTGAAGGTGAGGTGAGGCTGTAGCTCTAACCCCAAAGTGAAAACTGAAGTACTGAAAGAAGAGATTTCTCCTGTACATGACACAGCGAGTCAGTGACCCAGCCGAGTGCAGACAGCAACAATCCCAACTCCAGGGCACTGTTCAAAATGTGGTGTTGTTATTTTATAACTGGGGCATTACATGAGCGGGAAAGGTGGGCTAACATCTGACAAACTTCTTTTATTTGTGAAATAAGCCAGATGGGATCAAGTTGGTTCCTGAAAGGAGTGTAGCAATGAGCCCCTGTTGCTGGAATGCCCTTCTTCACAAGCAGAGACCTCACAGCCAGCGAAGGCTTATGCTACACATTTCTGTTTACTTAAAAAAAAAAAAACTCTTCGCACCTTGGACTAACTACACCCAGCAGAACCCTGTGGTGCCCACTGGTGCCAGCCCCAGCCTATTCACAGCCACTTCCTCTTAGTGGGGAATTAGTTTGAACCAGTCTATTCAACAATAATGAATATTTGTTTAATCAATGGGCTCTTTACGGCCCTTCTGCTGCCAGTGGGTAGTTACCACTAGCAAGTAAAATCCCTAATTTGTCTTTCAAGCCGTAGATGGTTAAAGCAACGATTTTGATAAGGGCCTGAGGCTCTGTCCTCACAATATAGATAGCTAGATGGCCAAATAGGTAGAAAGTGTCTGCATAGCTTGGCAGAGAGGGAGTGTAGACCCAAAACCCACTGGAGGTCCATGTCACTGCCCCGTCCCATAGCGGTGCCAGTGCACCCCCAAGGGTAAGATGAGCGGAGGGATGAGACTGCCCAGGAGTAAACAGTGACAGAGCCTTGGAATGAGGTGTGGGTAACTGTCAGACTGAAGATATACAGATGATTGAGAAAACACATGAAAAAGCATTCACGTGTCACTAGAAACCTACATGTGACTAAAAATCCACATGAGAAAGCACACAGCTGTCCTGAGAACAAGAACTCATGTATGAGCAATGGGGAGAATAAAATATGCACATCTGAGTATATAAATCATGAGAATAACAGGGCAATAAGGCAGAAGAGCACAGTCAGGGAGCAGAAGGATGGACCACTCCATGGTGCCCACACTAACAGTAGAGTCCTGTACTGGATGTGCCACCTCTGCTTGGCTCCTACTAGTGATGCTATCATCTCCTGCACACCAGGAGATGTCCCTGATGTTGTTTGAGGCAATGCTTATTACTGGCATAATGTCATGTGTTCTACTGGTAGAGCATAGCAAGGCCATGCTTTCCCAATTCCGTCATCCTCCTCTGCCACAGACATCAACATCTTCAGCATGTTGTGGAGAGACTTGTGACTTGAAGCCTTTGGCGCATGGCCTGTCAGATCCTACCAAGATGAGAGGAAACAGGAGTTCCTGGACACCTCAGACCGGGGCAGAGATGGTACAGTCTCAGCCTCGTAGGTAACTGAAAAGATTGTATGTCAAAGTTAGCAGAGCCTTTCTTTCCAAAGCATGCCAGGTGACATTTGCCATTTGACTGCTTCCATTCCCACTGCTATCAGTTGAGATGTACACAGAGTGCAAAAGTTCTCAGCAGAACAAAAAGGGGGCTGACAAGAGAAGCCAAAAGGCTAAATATGCTGGGAAAATACCCAAGTGACTGGCGCTCCCTGCATCTCTCTGAAGAGATGCACAAGATCCGATTATCCAAGTGTACACAAGAAGCAAATGGAACAGAGAACACACTACAGCTCCAGATAACTCACTCCAGGTTAGGTTTAGCAAGCATTATGCAGAAAGCTGAGAAGGAAAAGAGCTTTGACTTGCCCACTATCCCACTCCAGCCAGTGCAATGTAGGGTGCTTTCTTGGGCTCTCATTTCCATTTCACATAATGATAAAGCAGGTGGAACTGCCCAAGTGTGAGGTAAAAATTAGTTTCTAAAGTTTCATTGTCAACAGAATGTGGACTAGAGTAAAGTGGTCTAGTTCATCTAACACTTGTAGCTGAAGCTGGGGGACTCTGATCCTGTCAGCAAAGACAGCAGTCTGAGGTGGGAGGTTTGCAGTTCTCTGTGGTAACATACACTGTTGTGGAAGAACTCCACATATAATCAAGCACATGAAACACACATTCATTTTTCCTTTTAAATGAATCATTTGTGCCCCAGTGGGAATAAAATTTAGATACGTAAATAAGATCACACATTCAGATCAGCCAGAAAGATACTCACTGGTTTATAAAAATGTAAAATAAAACAACAAAAAAACCCTTTGTTAGTAGAACTGAAATTCAACATGTTATCAGTGGGAGTAGCAAATGAAGTAGACTGCAGTAGGAGAAAGAAAATTACTAAACTAGATTTTTATGCCAGACTACACACAGATGTATCAGAAATAAACCACATATAATGCAGTTTTCAATGCCAGGTTCAATTAGCAATACAAGCAACCATTTTTAATATTGGTTTAAGAAACATCTCTTTAACTGACCAACACAATGTAGTCATTGAAGATGGAATTTTGTGACCTTTGCTGCTAAGAAGCACTTCTTTCGGCAAAGACTCTGCAATCCAGACTTCATGATGTCCAGCAGAAAGCAGGATGAGACCTGCCTTGGTAACTTACCACCACCACTCCTTAACGAACAGCCCTTTAGCTCAGCAAAAGTAACACTTACCTGGAATATGATTGACATCTGTCGAGGTGTGTTCATGGCAAGCAGAAGGGAGAAAAGAAAAAGAAAGAAAGAGAAGAGAAAAAAAGCCATTAGAGATGCACACAGCAACTCAGTATCCTTGCATGGAAATCAATTTCATGCAAAACCAGAAGTAATTAGGTTTGTTTGAAGGCCACCCATCTGCATCCAAGCACGCCGCCATGCAAGGGAGGAGGCACTGGCTCCCTCTCCACTGTGCATGTAAAAGTGAATCCACCATCATATCTGTCCGGAGAGAGAGTTCCTGGAATCAGATAGAACCAAACCATGTCAGTTCCTGTATGAATATTGGTTAAAATATTCTACGCTTTTCACACACACAAATGCAAAAGAGAGAAACAAAAACCAACCTGCCTGCAGAAGGCTTCTATAGCACATAAATTCAAGCAAGTTTCCAGAGAAATAGAAAAGAACCTGCTCCCCTTTTATAAGGGGCCATGTGAATTTATGACCAGGTATAAGACATACAACATAGTCCCAAAGTCTAGAAGAGAGCCCATTCCTTTTCACTCTTCCTGCCCATTACTTCCCAAAAAACATCCTTCATTGCAGACAGTAGTAGAGGTGGGGGAGAACGAGTGTGCCAGAATTCTGCACATCCCACGTGTTGTCTTTCACAAGATGCTAAATTCAGAACAAATGTCATTTGGTACTTGTTCTCTCTGTGGCATAAGACCGCTTTGCAGAATCAATTCCATAAATCTCAAAATAAATAAGTCCTTTAAAAAGGGAGGAGCAAGACTATGTAGTTCATAGTATTGATAACAGAGAAGGCATATATTTGAATGCACTGTCTGTTTTAGGCAGAGCCCACCAATCACAAAGAAAGTACTTTAAAAAAAGGCTTCTTATAACTTCTTTAGCATCCCAAGTTTAGCCTTGCTCTCAATAGCTGCACTTATCATAACACCAAGAAGGAGAATCCTGTGAAATCTCACAGGATTAGATTAATATTTTCTTTAAAAGGCAACCCCCTCCTCACCCCCCCCAAAAAAAAAAGAACTTGCTTGAGGAAACAGGGAGGCCAGGTCCATAGATCGCATTCCTCCCTGAAAGCTTGTACCTTGTCCAGGAGTTGGCCTGGTGGAGATATCTCCTTTTCAGTAAGGCTTCAAAGAAATACATTAATGATTTGGACTATAGATCCCAGACTACTTCTGCCACAAATCTAGGAGCATGACATACTGAGTGCATTGGCTTCACAATAAGGTCTAAGGCTGTTTTCTCCTTCTCCCAATGCCCCCTCCAATTTCCATCAGTATTCCACCTTCCTATCCAAACCCACTGTGTTCCTGTGAAACTGGTGCCACTTGTCCTCCTGAGACACTTGCAATTCAGTGGTGAGTGATTTCTGTCCATGCTGCTTTTTGTTTATCGCTTTCTGTTGCTCTCTGTTATCATTTTGTAATGGCTCCAAAACCATTTGAGGAAAAGTCTCTGTGGAACATCATACGTATATCAAGCTGTCCTTTCCTAAGGAGGTAATAACCCAAATAAAACAATGCACAAAGAGGGGAGGGACTGTGGCATCAATTCCTTTAAATTCCATAGCTTTTACTAAACATATATGGCAGATCTGATGTGGATTATTTGCTGCTTTTCCTCTTTTAGCGCATAATTGTATCTAAGAACCAGTGTCTTGGTTTGCAAGCCTGGAAGGACACTAAGCACTGAAAGTTTACTGGAAAGTAATTACTTTTAAGTAGGAAAAGAAAATGAGTGTCAGGCAGCAATGGATGTACTGAGGATGGAAATCAAAAGAAGGTGATAGCAGAGGCAGAAGGAAGGAGCAGACCCTTAAACACCACTCCAGAATGTGAACATGATGACAAAGAATTTACAAATCCACTGCTAGGAGCAGTCTTGAGTTGACATGCTGCTTGGGAAAAATCAGTGGCAGTTAGAGATGATCACATATCGCACAAGAGGTAGGAGTGATTATCATAAGGTACTGCAAATGTGTCTGATGATCCAGCATCCACTTGAAAATCCGTTCTAAGCAGGTAAAAAGTTCTAGACCCATGTTGTCCTCTCAGCCTCCCTGCATGCCTGACAGTGGAGCAGGCACAGCTGCAGCCCAGGCTACCAACAGGGGCCTGGAACAGCAGGCAGCCTCACCAGGGTGTCTCTGCTCCAGGAAGAAATCTGTGGGATGGCTGGGGAATAAAAAGCATCAGCAGATAGAAAGGGCAAAGGAAAGAGCTCGCCAAGGGTTAGCAAGGGATAAACACATTAAAGAAGTAAGAGAAGAGGCAGCAGGCTGTAACTGATAACACTGCTTGAAATAATACTTATTTAACTGTGCAAGAATTAAACAGGTCATGAAGCTGTTAAAAAGGGACACAATGAAGGGCTAAGAGCTAACACAAGCATCTCTAAAATGTAATTTCTCAATGGCAAATAACAGGAATTTTTTTTTTTAACCTGTCCTTTTTTTGTCCGATGTCCCTAAGAGCAGGCATCTCCCATCCTGACTGATTAAACTCTTAGCTTTTTTTTTTTTTTTGCTATATCTTTTTTTGGAAAGTTTCCACCCAACACAATTTCTGTATACACTAGTTGCACCACAAAAGTCACCGTTTGCATCTCTGTGACACTTTCACAGTATTTACCTACATGGCAGCCCGGGTCATTAGCGTTACTTCCCATACAAAATGCAGAAGGAGTTTCTTGTATTGCAGACACCCCCCCATGTGGTATCTGCTGGCAAATGCTGATTTCCAAATGGCAAAACTACTTGTTTTTTAGTTTAAAACAACAAGAGAAAGCACTGCTTTCTTTGCAAAGACAAAAAAATTACATATAACCAATCAGTCTTCACAAAAGACCCTACAATAAATACCACTGTGGCATGCAAGTGAAACTGCCGTGCAAGTCACAGAATCATAAAGCACAGAATATTCTGAGTTAGCAGGGACCCACAGGGATCATCAAGTCCAACTCCTGGCCCTGGACAGCACCATCCACAAGAGTCACACCATGTGCCTGAGAGCATTGTCCAAATGCTCCTTGAGGTCTGTCAGGCTTGGTGCTGTGACCACTTCCCTTGGGAGCCATTTTTCACCTGGGTGAAAAATTGTTTTCTAATATCAAATATAAGTCTCCAGGGGAAACACCATCACACTACTGCAGTGTGGAATACCACTCCACTTTGGTTCACAATTAAAACTGGGGTTGCATATATCGACAAAAGGGACCCACCACACCCTATGGCTGGTGGCTCCACAACTGGGAGACACCTAATGCCTCAAGAACGGTAAACAACAGAGGTGGCATATAGCTAGTGTGACCAGATTTGGGGAGCTGAGATGACACCTGTCACCTAGATGTTCTTTCAAATTCTCTTTATGTTTTTCTGGTTTGATTACAATAGGACTATTTAAAACATGTTCTCACTCTCTTCCTCTCCCATTAGCGCTACCTTCGTCCACCTACACACACCTCCTCCCTGCCACAGGGACTGAGACGGTAGGGCATTCCAATTAAACAGGGAGCATGCAGAACCCATGGCTAACAAAAACATCCAGTGACCATGGGACTTACTGCCGTGTAGATGGAGGTTTCTCCACTTTCTTCAGCTCACAGCAGTTCAAACACAGAAAGGTCTTCCCCTCAACAAAAGACAAGGCAGAGTTTGCTTTATCCTATACACAAGAGTCCATTTATTGCTCCTTTGTAAAGGGCTGAGCCGCAAGCCAGTGCTGTTTGCTTTTGTTCTTTGATGATAATAGCTGTGTTGAAAGAGGGATCTGCAGGGCCGCTGCCTTTGTCTGGTGCAGCCCCAGCCATCTGGGTGGGGTGGAAAGGAAGGAGGAGGATGAAGGGGAGCAGGAGAAACAAAGCAAACGTTATTACAGCTCAGATCATTTCCATGCCTGTACAGGAAACATCCGAGGTATTTTTCACTCTAACATTTTTAACACGAGGTTTAGCAGAAAAGGGAACGTATCATGAGAGCACACCTCTCTCCAGCTGGAAGACAAGGACAGCACAAACTTTCTACATGCATCAGCCCTACCAGTACTCATCACCTTGACTTCAAAAGACCTACTTTTGTTTCCATCTCTACATTCCATTCAATCTTGTCCCCCGCTTTGATGTACTGTAGACACCTGTCTTCCGCCAGATAAACTCACTAAATTCACAAGTCACAAACAAGCTGGTGGGCAGCATCATCCTAGGCTAAGTGGAAATAAGCACCTAGAGGTGAATGGCACTAAAGTCCTCCAGCATCGCCCTCCAGCATCCTCTTGTTACTCTCTCTCTGAATACCAGTGTGTGGAGAGGACCAGGGAGCAGGCAGAAACCGGGAAGAGAAGGAGGAGGAGGGTAAAAGCCGTAAAACTTAGAGGCATTTTTTGTTGTAGAAGACCCACTCCCAGATGAGAGGAAATCCAGCTTTTAGACACAAAAATTACTCTATTCTGAAGCTTATTCGGGTATTTACACCTCAAAAAGCTTTTCTAAAGTAAATTTGGCTCTCATCACTCTGCAAATACAGAAAATGGATATGGGTAGAATTTCACTGACAGAAGCATGACTGGTTGGGAACTCGGTCAATTAATTTGACTTACATATACATACATATACTGTTCAGACCATAGATTGATGCATACGTGGCAGTCAGTGAAACTATTCAAAAGATACATGATGAGCCAGCCTGGACTCCTGAAATGTGGTAGTAGGAGATGTTGGTGACTCAGAACTGGGTGATTTCCTCTTAACTGAGCTCTGATGGAACATTTTAACAATATGAAGAGCTGCCTTTTGACTCAGCTGGAAACTCCTCAAACTGGCAAAAGCAAAGTCTCCATTAATTTGATACTTCATCAAATAAAGTGTTAATTTCAGATGCTGATTTGGCAACTGGTCTCACTCCATCCTAACCTGGTCTGTTAAGGCACAGATAAACATATGGTTCTACTTCACCTCCTACAGACTCTTCTTCTTTCTCTTCAGTACACAGTAGTTCAAAACCATCAGGGAGGGTTACAGCAACTCAAAAACAAATAGCATTTCCATTGTATAAACACCTTCTACCAACAATTTGCTTGGGTAAAGACGGGCTCAGTAATGAGATCAACTCCAAGCATTAGCACATTCCTGGACACAGTGCTCACACTGGACACAGACACTTTGAAATAGTTATATTTATGGTTAATTAAGTTAAAATCTTGGCTCCATTGAATCCATAAAAGACTTGAAAATTACTTTTAAGAGTATCACAATTTTCATCCTTCATATTTCCTTAACATCTTTTGTCTTACAATGGTAGTAGGATGCATCCTTTCACTGATTCCAATGCAATTAATTTGCTAAATACTTAATTTGCTAAATGTTTATGATACTGAAACAAATCCAAGACCACTCCAGCCTATGATATCTGTCACTGAGCAACACACTGGAATCATGAAGAACTTCACAGTACTAGCAGGTGTAGGCCTTATTGTCTCACTCCAGAAGAATAGGACCCTGTAATTTGTGTTAATGGAGTGTTGAACACTTCTGATTTTATTCAGTAGAGATAAGTGGTGACACACACACAAACAAGTTCATTACAATCAATTACATTTCTCTGTGTTCTTTGTCCTATGGGATCTCTAAGGCTGCCAGCCTCTTGGGAATAGTATTCACTTGATACGTTGCATAGAATTGCATACATTTGTGGTACTGTGCCTTTGCACAGCTAATACTTGGGATCCCAAAGCACTTATTAGCTGTGAATATAGGAATCATTCATCCAGTACTAAAAAGCAGCCAGCTCTGAAGTGAAAGAGACAGATGTTTAACAGCTTATAAGAACGCCACACAGCAGTTTAGCATGTCAGAGTTAGAACAACAAGAACTCCTTAAAGAGGCAGAATGAAACTTGCCTGAGTCTACTAAAAGTGCTGTGTGATTTTACAGCACTCATGATTTAAATGAGGTGAAGGGATTTGATTCCAAAACTTGTCTGATTTCAAATCTTACCTGAATTACAGTGATTTGAGGCCTCCACTGCTTTTCTCCATACTGTGCACACTAATGTTGTGGGCAGTCTGCCCTCTCCATAGGGTCAAATGTGAGGTTGACTGGCCTATGCCTGAGCATGTCACCCTCTAAAGCATAGGAGGAAATTTGAGTGGAGCCTTTATCTACTAAACAAAATGGACCCTTTGCCTTAAGGGGCCAAGCTTTGTCCTCTCAGGTAACCAAGATGCTCAGGCAGAGTATGTGCTCGAGCTACCTGGGGAGACATTTGCAAACCACTGTGGTTTCACTACAGTTGTGTGGCCATGTAGAAAAGGGCTTTCCTATCAACACGGTATGGATTGATTAAGTATGCTTGCTGCTTTCAGAAACCAATGCACAGAGTTACTTAGCTACAGTAAGGAAAAAAAAATCTTAGCGAAATGAATTCCTAATAATCCCTCTAATTAACTCTGTATCATTACTATTCTTAGATAAAGTTGCTTGCTGATTTCACAGCTTTCAGTGAAAGTACCATCCTCTCCCACACATCCCAACAAATATGCTCATGTACATTCCTCAGGGCCCTGGCTACATTGCTGGGGGGGAAAGTCAATAGTCCTGTAGCCCACTATTCGCAAAAATCCAACTGGAATTTAATTACTCAGTGCTCTCCAAACAATATAAGACAATAAGATCTTTACTCAAGCTGCCTAGATACAGTGCCCGAGTACTCTAGGATGAAACTTCTTTATGTTTCATCCTAGGTGTCTGGGCACTGGACAAAACAGAGGATTTGCTCCCTGCTATTTTGCACAACACCCTCATGCATCTACATTCAGCCAGTTTGTTCCCAGGCTTGTGGGGAACACAAAGATAGATTACTGTATAACTTCTGAAGGGCAGATGCAAGCAGAAAAAAAGCATCCTTCATATTCACCACAGATAGAATGAGAAGAAACTTATGATGATGAAAGAGAAGTTTTGGCTTAATGTAAGAAAAATTTTGTAGGAACAGGGTAGTGAGGCTCCAGACTACTTTGGCTGAGAGCTTGCCAAAAGCACTGAAGACTATTAAGAAAAGACTAGATAAGTATTTCTCATTAACTTTTCAGATTCACTTGATCCTGTCTTGGAAAGAATAGTTGGCCCTTGTGAATTTTTTTGAATCATTTTCTATGATTTTATTATTCTAATTCAAAACACAGTCTACCCAGAAAATCCTGTCAGCAGCATCTGCCAGGCATCGTGTGCCAGCAGCTTCGGTCATGGAGCAGGGCAGACACCAAAGGCAAGCCTCTGACAGCAGCCATGCACAGGTACTCAGGGAAGAGTCAAAGGAGCTAAGAAAAATCACAGTACCATTATCAACAACTTCCAGCAATGAGACTGGTGGAGGTTGCATCACGATCAAAATGCTGATCACTCCCTGATGGACTTCTCCCTCAAGTGAAACTTGAATTTGTCAGGTCTCTTCTGTAACTAGAATTGATGTGGTGTGAAACTGGTGTTGCTTGTTCATTTAAAACCTGCAGCTGGGCATCCCCAAACTATTGCTTTATAAAATGCATGAATAAGCATTCTCTATTCAGCATCACCACAGCATTCCTGATTATACATCTCTACCTCACCTCCTGCTTTAGCCACTTCTTTTCTAAACTGAAGAGTGCTGGTCCATCAACACACTCTGCAGATGGTAGCTGTACTTTACCTATAGTGAAAAGACACCAAAGTTATCTACATCAAGACCAGCGTTGAAGTTTATCCTGGAGTTAGTTGTACCAGGCCATTTGTATAACTAGTATATTTTAGCACAGATCTAAACCCATCGAAAGTCCTTGCCTCTCCTAAGTACCAATCTGACCAAAACTCCACTGAGAATAAAGCTATTATTCTCATCAGAAACATGGACTGACAAGTTTACAAGTAAGAAATGCAGACTGTGTTTGAACAAATCAGCCTAAGAGCACCCTACCATGCTGGCAGTCCTTGTTCCTCACCAGAGGCTGGTGCAGATCCAGACCCGTTCTTCTCTTTCTGTTTAGCACTATCATGCCTGCAGTCCTCTAAAGAGCCTTTATCTGCCCTAGAATTCACTTGAAATGCTTGGGTGAAGGACAAGCCATGGCTCCTGTGCCCAGAGAACAAAGAAAGTCTGTTACAGAATAACATGGGCACTCTTGATAGCATGTGCCCAAGTCAGGCACACACAGTACACTGTTTCCTCCACAAGCACTGCCATTTGTCATTCAGTGTTCCATGCAAACAGCAAAGTGGCCATATGGTTCATTGTGTTACATACTGGCAATCACAAAGATTTTCCACCTAACTGACCACTCACAGGAAAAAAAAAAAAAAAAA
>VYZQ01065862.1:49438-63948 GCA_013400655.1 Mystacornis crossleyi
ATCCAGACCCGTTCTTCTCTTTCTGTTTAGCACTATCATGCCTGCAGTCCTCTAAAGAGCCTTTATCTGCCCTAGAATTCACTTGAAATGCTTGGGTGAAGGACAAGCCATGGCTCCTGTGCCCAGAGAACAAAGAAAGTCTGTTACAGAATAACATGGGCACTCTTGATAGCATGTGCCCAAGTCAGGCACACACAGTACACTGTTTCCTCCACAAGCACTGCCATTTGTCATTCAGTGTTCCATGCAAACAGCAAAGTGGCCATATGGTTCATTGTGTTACATACTGGCAATCACAAAGATTTTCCACCTAACTGACCACTCACAGGAAAAAAAAAAAAAAAAAAGGAACTCAATGACTTTCCAGCCTTTAGCTACAATATTTGGGACCACAATTTATAAGGCCTTCGTATATTAGGAATAGTGTCATGGTCACATAAAAAGTTGTTTTTCAATTTTCTTAGGTGAAGAGAGGAAGATGATTTCTCTTTCCCTCCAAGCTTGGATGAAAAAAGAACCTATGGCCTTCTAAAAGAACACAGACATACTTCTATCTGCTTTTTCACACTTCTGTATCATTACCTAGGCATCTCTGTATCTCCTTCCATGCACACACTGATGGCTGGAAACTCCTATCCTCATTCAGATTTCCGTTCATGGTGAGAAAGTCTCACACACTTTGAAAGGCCTATCAAAAACTATTTGCAAGAGAGTTACATTCCCATGGGCAGTTGCTTCCTCATGTTTTAATTACAATTGAAATTATCTTCCCATTACAAGCCAAATTTTCTCTTGACTTTAACAAGAACTAAATCAATTAATGTGACATTTCAGTGGCTGTATCATGTCATAGCAAGACTTATTCTTGTAAGCTGGAGGTGACTCACACAAGAGATCTTAGGGATACAGGAGTCAGCTTCTCTCCAATGGTCTTCTTGTTTTAATTGATTTAGGCATCAGGAAAGGATGGCAACTGGATGAATGTCCCCCTAAATTAAATACTCACCCCACCAGGAATGCCTTCCCTGGATTCACCAACGTAGCTACTTCTTCTCTGACCTCTCAGATCCAGCAAAGGCAATACTGCTAGAAGGTTATCAGGACATAGAGACAACCAAGAGCTTGATGATGCTGATGCACAACAGTGGACTTTCTTAAGAGGACCACCATGAAAATTAACCTATTTTTGAGCAGTCTTGTAACTTACACTAAAAAGTGAACGAGCCATATGACCCAAGAAGCTAAAATTAGTTTCACTGCTGGCAGTGAATCTGCAATCTGGTCAAAGCGCTGAAAGCAGGCCCATGGTGTTTCAGCCTTGTCCACATCACCTGCAAGGCTGACACAGAGACTGGAAACCCAGGCATTACCCACGATATGCCACAGAAAGAAAGTACTTTTCCTCCTGTTGAGGAAGAATGTGCACACATGCTAAGTATTTTCAGCTTTGTCCTGTTCTCCAAATGTCACCATGACAGCTACAAAAGGCATTTACTACTGCCAAATCCACTGCAAATTGTGCTGCCTCTATTCCTTTCTTATCATCTAAAAAATGATGGATGGAAATGAACTTTTTGCATATTTCCTATGACATATACATCAGTGAGAATATTCAATAAATAGTAACACAAAGAACAGAAAAAGGAGTTAACACCAAGAGATTTTGGGATGGGGGGCGGGTGGGGGAGAAGTGACAAGTAAGCAGAGAAAGGTTTGTTAAGCCTATGAAACGGCCCACGTTATAATCTATTTGCTGTACCCAGTGTTGGAATTAATAAAACAAATCCCTCGATATGTCTGACAGAGTTATTAGAGGATGTTAATATTCCTCTCAGAACAATCTGAAGAGGTGGAGCTGGAGCCACAGAATGCTGTGACTAGCCTAGTAAGGCAAAGGTGCAGAGAGAAGAAGAGGGGCCCTTCTTCAAAACCACCTGACTCTCACTGTCATCACTGCTTATTCCTGCCCAGCCTACTCTGGAAAGTGTCAGAGGCTGTAGAACAAGAGGCAAAGCTACACAGAGGAAAACTCCCCATCCCCCATCCCCACTTCTCAAACTTCCATGAGGCAGGAAGAGAAACACTGTGTCACTGGCTGAGCCCTGGGACGCCTGAGCCCTTCCCTGTTCACAGCCGGCTGGGGTGCCAGGTCATAGCAGGGAGGACATTCTGTATCCCTTGTCTCAGAGGCCACCACCTGAGCTCTGAAGAAGAAGCAGCTCGTGCAGATTTGGGGCACAAGGAATATTCATCTACCTGGTTACACCTGGCACTTACTAGTGCCATATGCCAACACTCTGTGCTGCATCACAGCATCCCAAAGCACAAATGCCATATTACATCCATCTGCAAGGCACACAGTTTCCTGGAAAAATCAAGAGCTGACATTTTCTGCATTAAAAGAGACCTCTAGCAGGCTCCACCCAGTTATTCTATCATCAGTTTCGTGGTACCTCTTTGTTGGAAGATCTAAGTAGAATTATTAGCAGTTCACCACTGAATCCCAATCATGTAATGTTACACACCTTGCCAACATTCCTGAGAATATACATCTGTTCTTAAAAAATAGAGCAAGGCAGGGGGATAAAACTCCTACTTTCTTTCTCAATACTGATTATAGCTAATACAGAATCAAACCTAGGTTTATCACAGGATTTAGATAGCGTTAGTTTAGAACTCAGTTCTGTATTGGGAGCCTTGCAGAAAATATATTCAAGGAGTTAGTGAACTTGACCAGACCATGTCTGTTGTGTTGATCCTTGTACTTGGGGCTTCAGAAGCCCATACAACAGCAGCAGCAGTCACTGCAAGGGCCTGCAGGAGTGCCCTGTGCCAACCTGTGTTTGGGGTGTTACAACAGAAATACCCTAACCCATCAGGAAAAGACAAGTGATCCTGTTTGCTACACAAAATTAAAGGCACTACAGCATGGGAAGGAGGAAGAAAATCCATTCAAGATGGATGATATCCAATGTCCATTTGATGGAGCATGAAAGCAGGACTCCAAGCCTCTGAAGTGACAGAAAATTTACTATCTATAGTCTTCTTTTTATTATATCTTATTACAATGTCTGTTTTATTACACCATTTGTTTTTGAGCCTTCTTATTTAGATCTAGAAAAATCCCTGCACACTGTCTCTCTCTCTCTCACACATCCACTCCCCAGCATTAAGGGAGAGAGTCCCCAAAAAAGGCTGGCACAGTTCTGGTTAGCCACCTGGTGCCGTCAGGTGCTAAGATTTGTGCTTCAGTAGGTCTCTTTGCCAAGGAACCACTCACATTCTCCTGTTCTAAACACTCATCTCCCTGAATTGTCTACTGATTTGAAAATAAAGCCCATTGTCTTGAAATTTAGTTGCTATCTATAATGCATTAAGCGTGCCTCTGGATTTGGCATAAGTATCAACTAATTATTGATTTGCTCACTCCAATTCCAATTAGGATGGCGTTCCAGTGTGCCTGAAAAGTGAGAACTCCATTTATTACACATAAAAATATATAGTGCATGCTCTTCCAACTTACAGTAATCATCCTAAATACAGCAATGAGTAATCAGAAGAAATGCATCTTCTTTTCCTCTCCTTTCTACACTTACATATAATTTTTAGAGTATGTGTTAATGGATTTTATATTCCATGTTATTGCTGTATTTGCTGCTGCAATATATATATTTAAATAAAACAGAAGTCATCAGGAGGCTCTATTGGAAGCATTTGCCTTGTTTATTGTTGAAAGGCACTGCTTGGAAAAGAATAACTGCTGACTTCAGTAAATGTGAAACATAATGATAGGAAACA
The DNA here is from genome assembly GCA_013400655.1 of Mystacornis crossleyi. Lineage (NCBI taxonomy): Eukaryota > Metazoa > Chordata > Aves > Passeriformes > Timaliidae > Mystacornis > Mystacornis crossleyi. Next base: position 53,237 of record VYZQ01065862.1, read on the forward strand.
GCTGCATTCTGCATCTTTCAAAATGCTAAATTTTCTTGTGTGATTGTCTAAATGTAGACCTGCAGCCTGCAGCAGAATCTATGCAGATGCAGGCCCAAGTGCATAATCACAGGACCTCATACCCACTGAATTCAGCAGATGTCTCTCTTCATTGAATGGACTAGGCCCAGGCCCCTAAAATTACCAGCACTCAAATGCAGAAAAAAAAAATTGGTTTGTTTTTTCATTCGATTAATGTGCTAACATAATACACATAAGCTCATACCCAGAAAAACAGAAAACAGAGAGAGTGTAGAAAAAAGGTGTGATCTTTTTGGTACTGAAAAAAAATAACAGTTTAAAATCTCTACTCTTTTTAAATCTGTGGAAAAGAGTGTATGCAATAAATAGCTTCCACCTTCATTATCTCAGATTTGTTATACAAAAGACACTGCTGAACAGTATGAGGCCTCCAAGCCACCAGTTCAAATCCACTGTAAGTCAATAAAGATTCAAAGTTATTTCCAGCTAGCAGTCTTTCCATAAGTGGAAACAGATGAATAGACCCCTCAGTTCATCTCCTGGCTGATTTCTGAATCCAGAAAATCCACCATCAATAACTGGCTTCCAACAGTACACAAATGTGTCGAGCACTGTATAAACCTGAGAGAGCACAATCCCCCTTCCCACCAAGAAGAGTGCCAAACACACTGTCAAAACACTAGCACTGATACCTCATCTGGGTGGCAAGCACAGAAAGAATGCAATTTAGTCTCTTGTTTCTAAATGCAATCCCTTTACAGAAAATTTCCACCAGATGCTTGTTACATGAGTAAAAGCCAGTACCTCTCCTCCAGGAACTGTTCTTACTCACCGGCCAGGATCCAGCTCTATGTGTTCATGGACTAAAAGCATGGAAAAGGAAGGTGTTAGAATCTGCAGCATATGTCAGGCTGTTCCAGAGTGTTTGTACCTCCATGTCTGATGAGGTCAAAGAGAGCCACAGCTCCCTCTTAGTCCCTGAGCATTTCAGGGTCTGTAACTGCAGCATGAACCAGGGAAAGCCATTCAGCTTACTATGATTACATCTTACAGAGCCTCATTCACTGCCAGGTGAGTAATCAGTCCCACACTTAAAGAGCTAATAAAAACTTCCTTCACTGGGAAGACACTGCCCTGAAATAAAACAATAGCATTTAGGGAGCAGAGATGCAATTCATCTTTGGATTTCAGCAATAGTCATAAGGACTGTTGCTGAGGAATTTGGAAGAGGGACGGTACCTTCTTTTCTATGCTTTCTAATTACTAAAAGGGTAATATCTCTCCTCTCTTCTTCAGGAATATGTCAGTATGGATCCCACTGGAAATTGCTGGAAAGCAGTAGGCTTCCAGGACTGTAGGAGAAAAGTATTTTAGCTACCTCAAGGCGTGACTGGAGGACAGTATTCCTGAAACGGCATCTGACATAGTTGTGTTTTCAAAGAAATAATGTTTAACAAGATTAAAAATGTTTATTATTCTGTATTGTTACCTCACAAAATGATGCAGAAACAGGTACTAACATGGGCTCTTGAGTTCACAGAATTACAAAGTAGTGGAGGTTTGAAGAGACATCTCACAACCATCTCTTCTGACTGCCCAACTCCCTTAGGTCAAAATAGACCAAACTGCTCAGGACTTTCCCTAGTTAGGCTTTTACTGTATTGAAATATGGATTGCAACAGCTGATGAAGTGAGCCTGGATATGCAAAACAGCACATACATTTAAAGACAGCTAATAAAACCTGGTATGCATTCATATAAAATGGAAGAAGGAAGGAGGAGTGGGGTCACCTAGACCAGTATGACAACCCAAACACTGTCATTTGGTAAAGATGATCAAGTAAATCATTGCCGTGTACCACCTAACCCTGGGTACTAGGCAGCACACATAGGGAAGTAATAGAAAACTACACAGTTGCAAAATCAAGGCAGTAGAAACCTAGCACAGGCAGTATACAGAGAAGCAGATGAAGCACTTGGTATCTTCCCTTGTAAACAAGTCGGTCATGGAATATTTGTATTAGCAAAATGTACAGAAGCAGATTTAGAAAGACTTTTTTCAGCAGCCACCAGTTGCTGTGTATCAAAAGTCTGGTGAGAAAGCTTGCCAGCCTGGAGGTCAAGAGCAACAGGGTTAATACTCGATCCACATCCTGATGATTTCCCAGTGAGAGAACAATTGAGTGCATCTTCATGGCTGTTTATATCACACAGCATTTTATGGACATCTTGCTTATCAGCCATGCCACAACAGAACCCTACAAAAGAAGCAGAAACACTATGTAGACCAGCCCTGACAACTTTCTAATCCAGGACATTACTGTAGCTTCGTCTCATTCTCCTAGAGCACACCACTCACCACTGCAGATAGCTCAAGTGGCTATCTGAGCCTTACAGTGACACTGCCCTGGAATAGTCATGACCATTGTCACTGCAGGGCAGACAGTAAGGAATACCCTTTTTCTCCAGGATTAGCCATAAGACGTTGAGGTAAAAGCATGCGATCCCATTGCTTTATGGTGCCTAGACAGAATATATGGTCACGCTCTAGAAGGCCAGCAGTGAACTCTAACAAATAGCATCAGTTCTGCACAACATCATTTAAGAAGCACCAATTCCTTCTCACCAGTGTCATACAGTTTGAACCCTAGAGAAAAAGAAGCTGTCCAAGAGGAGGATATTGCCTATCAGCCATAATGTCCATGAACTTAATTGCTTTTTATGAGTGAAAGAGAAACTGTTGTAGCTTCTATCTACCAGGGAAGTGGAACACTCTTCTATTCAAATGCTGAATGCTTGATGAACCCTTTACAATAACATGAAGACTAAGGTAAAAAAAAAATAAATAAATAGGCCTTGTATTAGGAAGGTCAACACTGAGGTCAACAGGATCACTCCAAGGTATATCCCATAGACTGGGTAATGGTACGAAAAAACTGTCTTGAGCCAGTCTTGAGCTTGGTGAGGTCAGAGAATAAAGACCCACTTCACTAGTCTATACCTCAGACAGAAGACAGTACGTATGCATCTGCTGCATTTGTTCAGACCCAGAAGAGGGAAACAACCTCCCTTCTTATTTGGCATAATGGAGCATGAGAAAAAGCCACTTCTTTGCTCCTACATAGTCCCTTGAATGACTCACAAAGAAAGCAACACCCACTTCTATTGGGACAAGCTTTCTTAGGAGTGACACCATGAAAAAGAATGGGGGAAAAAGATATAAAATGTTAAACTGGTCAAGTAGTTACAGCCATATTGAATTTACAAAAGAGGATGAGTCTGTCTTCAAAGATTTATTCACTAAACTCTGGAAGTACTCCTAATCACCACAGCAAATTTGCTGATGTATAATGTGTGTGGGCTGTATTATCAAGGAAGAAGACAACCCTTATCCTCCAATATCTCACTAAGCTTTAGGTTGGTAAGAAAGTTAAATCTATTGACCTCAGAATTGCATTCACTGTAATTCAATGATAAAATGCAAAACCCTAGAAAGGACAAGTGGGGCCTTTTATATTTCAGAACATTCAGTCCTGTCCTGAATTACAGCTACGAAGTCTCAAGTGAGCATTAATACTGCTTTCTCACTAGATATTACTCTTCACAGTCTTTCTCCATACCAGTAGGGAAAGACATTTTCCATTGTCTCAAATGCAATGAACACCAGCTTCCTACTGACTCCAGATCAATCACCAGTGCACAGTCTCATGGCATATAGAGTATCACTGGTTTGCTTGGATACCGGCCAACTTTAGGCTACTCCTGTCAAGGTCTGAGGCAGGACCTTTGCAATCATCTTAGAAAATACAGGACTTGGCTCCACTACCAATGATGATCAAGACAGCCTCGGTGCTGCTGTGTCAGCTCACGAGTGACATCAACCCTGGCTGTTTTCTACCTAGTATAGTTTCCACATCACTCTTTGCTTCCCTGTCTGCTACAGTAGGCACTGAATGAAGCCACCTCATTTGGGAGCAGGAGACCAGAGCTTGTCTCCAACAGGACCTTCAAAAACTGCTCCAGCAGATGGAGCTTTTACCTCATATCTTGCAATTTACAGTTTTGTGGAGAATGACAAGTCAGACACCTGCTTCTTTCTGAAATTCCCACACACAGAAGAGAAGCCTTTTGTGTTCACCCCATATAATGATTAACTCTGGAAAATACAGAGCTCTTAAAACTGGCAGGGCTTTGAATCCAGAGGGGTCAGGAGGAGTCAGTTCAGACAGATGGTCTTGGAGATAAGAGAGATGAGTATTTTCTCAGAAATTAGTTTAGTTTGAGTGCATTAGCAATGTTCCACTATCTAGTTCTCTGTCCTAAGGCCTGGAGGGAAATGGAAGAAGGTCGCACCACCTTTACATCATCCTACTGAAGGAAAGGGAAACTCAAAGTTCCTACATCTCTTCTAACCTAATTTATGAGGAATGTGTAGGCCAAATAGGATCCATACTTCTATATCTGAAGATATAGAAGACTTCACTCCCCAAAGTCAAGAGCACAGGAATAAGGGGGGGGGGGGAAGAAGACTGTTGTAGGAATAGGAAGATCCGGGCATGGCATCACTGCATTCTTCTTTTACCTGGCAAGGTTTTTGGGACACATTTGACAAGAGCTAGGAAGGTGTGAAGAGTGTGCCTCTAGTATCAGGTGGCAAATTCCAGCAAGGGAATCAGATATCAAAAGGAGGGAGATCTAGATAATGTTCATTGAAGAGATCCTCAAAGATGTGGACATTTCACTTAGCTGAGGACAAATACTAGAATGCAAACGTGGAAGTACAGCTTTACCTTCCAACTGAGTGCCTTGAAAGCTGATCAGTTTTCCGTGCTTGGACAGCTTTCCCACTACAAACACATAGCAGGACTGGGTTTTCCCTTGCTGACTCGCTTTCTTTTTCTCCAGTTGCAAAGCCCAACCCCCAGCCTCCCGTAGCTTGGCCTCAGAAAGACAGCTTTGCCTCCCAGTGCCAGTATGCAAAAGCTGGCCTGGCCAGTCACAACCAGGAGGCTCTTCCCTTGCTAGCCATGATCATCTTGACAGTTCTGCTTTCTCCTCACATCATCTGTCATCTCTCTCACTGCACCTCCCCGCCCTGAAATCAGCCTCCTCCATCTACCACTTCAGGGTTGGGGGCAAGAAGAATGAAGATCAATGCCAAAGTCAGCACTTATTCCTTCCTTCCTTTTCCCACTAGAGTGATAAGGCAAACAGAGCCAGGATCAAGCCTGGATGGGACAATTAGCCTGGAGCAAAAGCTGTGAAAAGCAGCAAGACCATAAGCAGCTACAAAAATCAGCTCATACTTCTGCTCTGAGAAAGGAACAGCTGGAGTGTTGATGTTTAGGTGTGATTTGGCTTAGGAAAGACTGACAGAAAGATTTAAGGAAAAGATCCACATAGTCACAGGTCTGCACATCACTCTCCAAGCATCCATCATGGAGATAATAGCTCTACAAATACATCTGAGTCGGGACTGGCCACTCGTTTTTCTGTGAATATCTTGGGATCCAGTTTGACAGCGCTACCAACAAATGTCACTCCTGATCTTGGGATTGCCTGTTAGGTTAGATCTGTTTCCTTCTGGCCTAGTTCTGATGATGAGTTTTATTACAGATATAAAGGAATTCCAGTGATGTGGTTCTTCACAGCACCAGCAATTAAATTGTTGTGTACTGCACTAAAATAATTCATACATAGTGCTTACAGATTCAAATAATTTAATTTAAACAGCTTCCATAATAAATGCCAGTCAGAACTGTTATTTACCCCTGAGCAGAAGAGTCCTACTCATACTCCTGTATGCTATGCAGTAAAATAGAGTATCTGCTGGAGAACAGCATGGTTAAATGCAGTTTATCACAATTACATAGAAAATAAGAGAGCACTTACGAGCTAAAGAGCTTCTATTCATGTTTTCTCATTATGCTATTGTTTCCAATATAAGCACAAGGACATCATGCCGCATCTGCCACCATCTTCATTCCACACTGAACTTGCTGCTCACTTGGTAACTGTTCTTTGCCAGGCAACTTTGTTTTCAAGGGTAACATTAGAAATGGGGCATAGTAGAACCATTTTTAGTACCTAAAGAAGAGATTTCTGGGCAACAAACACAGAAGAAAGAACTCTTTAAAACATTTTTTAAGCTGCTCAAAGAGAGTAAAGATAATAGAAGTAAAGGTCTTTTCAGGAATCCATTTTTCCATGTGATTTTCTCTCTGCCCATGTCTTGGATAGGTGCACCCTTTGCTGGGTAAAAAACTGGATGGCCAAGCCTCAAGAGTGGGGATAAATGGACTTACATCCAGCTGGTGGCTGGTCACAAGTGGGGTTCACCAAGCCTCAGTACTGGGACCAGTTCTGTTTAATATCTTTATCAATGATCTGGATGAGGGGATCAAGTGCAGCCTTACTCTGCAGAAGACACCAAGTTAGGTGGGAGTGTTGATCTGCTGGAGGGCAGGAAGGATCTGCAGGGGTATCTGGACAGGGTGGATTGATGGACTGAGGCCAGTGGTATGAGGTTCAACAAGGCCAAGTGTCAAGTCCTGCATCTGGACCACAACAACCCCATTCATCACTGCACACTGGAGGAAGAGTGGTTGGAAAGCGGCGCACAGGAAAGGGGCCTGGGGGTGCTGGTAAATAGCAGGTGAACATGAGCCAGCGCGTGCCCAGGCGGCCAAGATGGCCAGTGGCATCCTGGCTTGTGTCAGCAATCGTGTGGCCAGCAGGACCAGAGCAGTGATTGTCCCCCTGTACTCGGCACTGGTGAGGCCACACCTCAGGTCCTGTGTTCAGGTCTGGGCCCCTCACTACAAGAAAGACACTGAGGTGCTGGAGCCAGAGAACAGAGCTGGTGAAGGGTCTGGAGAGTACGTCTTAGGAGAAGCAGCTCAGGGAGCTGGGGAAGAGAAGAAGCCTGCAGAAGAGGAAGCTCAGGTGAGACCTTATCCCTCTCTACGACTACCTGAAAGGAGACTGGGGCTAGGGGAGGATCAGCCTCTTCTCTGAAGTATCAAATGACAGGATGAAAGGACACAGTCTCAGGCTGTGACAGGGGACATTCAGGTTGGATATTCGGAAAAATTTCTTTACAGAAAGGATTGCCAAGCATTTTCCAAGTGGAACAGGCTGCCCAGGAAAGTGGTTGAGTCACCATCACTTGGAGGTATTTAAGAAGATGTGTAGAAGTAGCACTTAGTGGTAGGTTAATGGTTGGACTTGATGNTCTGGACCACAACAACCCCATTCATCACTGCACACTGGAGGAAGAGTGGTTGGAAAGCGGCGCACAGGAAAGGGGCCTGGGGGTGCTGGTAAATAGCAGGTGAACATGAGCCAGCGCGTGCCCAGGCGGCCAAGATGGCCAGTGGCATCCTGGCTTGTGTCAGCAATCGTGTGGCCAACAGGACCAGAGCAGTGATTGTCCCCCTGTACTCGGCACTGGTGAGGCCACACCTCAGGTCCTGTGTTCAGGTCTGGGCCCCTCACTACAAGAAAGACACTGAGGTGCTGGAGCCAGAGAACAGAGCTGGTGAAGGGTCTGGAGAGTACGTCTTAGGAGAAGCAGCTCAGGGAGCTGGGGAAGAGAAGAAGCCTGCAGAAGAGGAAGCTCAGGTGAGACCTTATCCCTCTCTACGACTACCTGAAAGTAGACTGGGGCTAGGGGAGGATCAGCCTCTTCTCTCAAGTATCAAATGACAGGATGAAAGGACACAGTCTCAGGCTGTGACAGGGGACATTCAGGTTGGATATTCGGAAAAATTTCTTTACAGAAAGGATTGCCAAGCATTTTCCAAGTGGAACAGGCTGCCCAGGAAAGTGGTTGAGTCACCATCACTTGGAGGTATTTAAGAAGATGTGTAGAAGTAGCACTTAGTGGTAGGTTAATGGTTGGACTTGATGATTTTAGATGTCTTTTCCAACCTAAATGATTCTATGAAAATAACCAACAAAACAAAAAAGTCAAATCGAAAACTCTTCTTTCTTCATCACATATAAACAACCTTCTATAGAATCAGTTCTATTCAGCTGGAAGTTCAGCACAAAAGAAAAAAGTTCAGTGGTTCACTGGAGCCACTCCACTGTGGAACAAAGTTTCCAGTAAAACTTACTGTTTCTATGGACAGTGAAGACTGGACAGAAAGAGAAGGTTACATGAGAGCAGGTTTGCAGATAACCTTTGCAGGTTTGCAGAGATTCAGAAGGGAGGAGAAATGTAAAACCATAAAACACTTTCTCCTATCACCTTCCATCCGAGGGCATCTTCAGTAAAGTATTCAAATATTTGAAATTAGCATTTCATTTTGGTATTTTAAGAGACATCATAAACCCTTCTCTTCTGAAAACATTTAGAGGAACTGGATCCTGTCTTGAAAAGTTGTAACAGAGCACACATAAACCACAGATCGGCAAAACCAGCTAAAACTTTTATTGCTACAAGTCTATTTTTCCTCATTACTAACTCTAAAAAAACACTAACAGGGGAATCCATAAAGCATAGCCCAAGTAGTGCTGCCTACCGGCACAAGGTACAGAACAAGGTGGTTCAAGGTGGTTTCAGCTGACAAAGTTATGAGACAACAGTCCCAAAGACAGAACTTCTTGGTTATGGACAATCCAATTCACCAAAAATAATAAAATGAGGTATTTCTTTGAACTTCAACTGAAATTTTACAAGAATCCTAAAATCCAACACTCTGTTTTTAGCTTCATATTCAACGCCAACCACAGTATTTTGTGGCTTTTCTAGCACACTTCGATAAAACTAGATAAACTACTACACTGTTTAATACCTAGGATTTAGCATTCTTGATTCCAGTTCCACCTCAGGCATCGTCTGACTTGATACCCTTCAGTAATTCTCATTCTGCTTGCCTCTCAGTTTTGCCATCAGTAAAATGGAGACAGCATGCATTTCACAGTGTGCTAGAGTGATGTGAAGGCTGACTGATTTATCAGTAGTTGTGAGATGTTTAGGAATACTCTGATGAAATGTGCCACATGTATGGACAATTTATTATTAACCTGACAGTGTTTCAGCTCTTTTATTTTCCTGCCTTGCACACAATTCAAGTGCAGGATGCCTGAAGCACAGTTGAATGGATGCCATGTGGCATTTTGATTGTAGCAGGTACTACCATTTAATTCTGAAATTCACAACTTTAACATCACATTTAAGCAGGATTTTTGCAATTAATTTCCCTTTTTCACTCAGTTTTAAAAGAGGAACATTTGATTTGTCTTGGTTTTAGTTCATTATCAGATCATTAAAATTATTAAAGGCAAACACAGGCAAGGAAAGAATCTCATAGAAGAATGTACTCTTTGGGCCAAATCTTTAGAGGTGAAAAAAGAAAGAAATACAATATGAAGGTAAAATGATCACAATTACTATTCTGAATTCCAGACCAGTCACAAGGCTTCAAGGTGCCTGAATCACTTTTCAAAATGGGACTTAAAAGTAACTTTTTATACTGACAATATCAACAAATCTAAGTAGATTTGTGTTTAGTTCTTAGTTCAGAACATCTTTCATCAGATGAATGAAAGCTTTGCTTGACTAAAGAGTGCTTGGTGTATGAAGTTAATTTTAAGCTGAATACTATTTATGGGACCAGATGTGCAAGAAAACATTTTATACAATGATCTTTACATTTGATATTTTTACTACAGAACAGCTTATTGATGACACGGTATCTGCAAGTTAAAATAATTCACATGCCCATGTTGCAGCAGAGCTGTGCACAAGTCAAAAACAGCTGGGCAACTGTAAGGATAGAAATTAAACCAGATGTAACCTACATTTTGTTTCACTCCCAGACCTGAAAAGGGGCCTAAATTGTTTTAGGCAGCTTTCCAACAACATTTTGTCAATTAACTAGGAGGAAACTCAACCAATTTCAGCTCTGGAAGAAAACTAGTGGAGACTGTTACAAATGCCCCAAAATAGTGTGATATAGATTCATAGATTTTTAAGACCAGAGGGAGCACTAAACAGACCTACAATACAGCGGTGACCTCCACTGTAAGTGGTAGCAGGGCTATAATTAAACACCACTGACAAATGAAGTCTGAAATCACAGCCAATTGTTCCCCCGGGATAGAGGATCTGTTACTTAGTACTTCGGTTTAGCTATCTTTTGCCTCGGGCAAACTGGGAGTCACCACACTGGCAGCGGCAATGACAGGGAAAGCATCCCAGGCTCAAGAATGACTGTCATGCCATACTGGTGCAGATCCCAAGTGATTTTCATAGGCAGAGCCTTGCTTATCCAGCCCGAATCTCAGCTTGGGCTGGCGACATTTCCAAGAGCATTTCTTGCAGAGAGAGGTATTTGTTATGCTCTTGTTTGGGAATGCCTGCTGCCCAGTCCTTAGATTCAGCTATATTGTAAACTACTTAGGGTCAACGTGCTAAAAAGCTAAAAACCAAACTGCTGACAATCCCAGCCTCTCAAATCAGCAGCTGTGGTTCCTTGTTAATATACTCAGCCTTGCTGCCTTCACTGTGACTGCTGAGAGACTGCACTCTTCAGTCATACATCTTAGAAGTCAAACGGGAAAGAGCCTACTCGAGTCCTGTCCACTCAAAATTATTCCCTGGGCCTTTCATTTTCTGGAGCTCTTGACAGACAGCAGTACCTATGGAGCTGTCACTTCCCACGAACTGAAATGATAACAGC
>VYZQ01065862.1:65336-81432 GCA_013400655.1 Mystacornis crossleyi
TACAGAAGAAAAAAAGAAAAAAAAAAAATCAGATCTCCAACAACACACTGCCCACTAGAGGAACTCTGAAGAAAGAGATTTTGCCATTTTCTGCAGCATCCCATGTTTACTCAAAAGGTCTTCTACACAATAACAAACTTATAGTCATAACAATATCATCATAGTCCAAGCTCTGGGATTACACAGCTACCAGTACCTAATCTGGTAAACTTTCAGGTAGACATGCCTGTATGAGTTTTGCCCCATCTTTGACACTAATATAAACATACCTCTAACTCTGGTTATCCTGAGAGATATAGCAATGCTAGTGCTTCACAATGGCAGTATATCCATCCATAATTTTTTATGTTCACTGATCTCCTGTTATCTTCCTTAAAGTCAAAGCTATATGAATTACAAGGACCTACACAGATCTCACATTACACCAGAGGTCTGGTAGGCATCATGCAGGGTAGCTCCTTTGCACAGCTCTCTGCCTCCTACCACACCAAGTCCCAGAGCAGGTCTCAGAGAAGCCACAGAGAAAAAGGCAGAAGGAAGAAGTAAGAATACAGAAATTCTGATTTCTTTCCTAGCTTTTTCTTTTAGGTAGTCCTAGACAAGAAATTTAATCTCCTTTCTTCTTTCCAAACTTCACCTTTTTCTTTTCTTCTTTATTTTTTTAATCAGCAATTTATTAAGGAATGATTACACACACTTCTTCCCCACTTAAAAAAAAAAAAGTCTTTGGGGAATACAAGCAATTTCAACCATATACAAAAAGAAACTTAAGGAATCCAGCTACAAACACAACTGAACTATGAAATTTGCAGATCACAACACTAGCCATTCTCTTCACGGCTAGCCATTCCTCAACTCTTGTTCCTGACCAGCTTCAGTGGAGAAACATGCCTTCAGTTCCAAGGATTTCTCCTATACTACCATGAGGAGAAAGGTACTGAGAGACACTCCCTGAAAGCCAGTCTTGCAAGATGGCCGCAGCAGGAATAACCAGAAAAATCAAACGCATGCCTCTGAAGACACACCAGAGCTTTGGAAAACTCAGACAGTGTCATTTTTCTCAAGTACTAAGGCAACAAACCACAGAGAAATTAAAATCTACCCAAGAGACTACAGAGGCTAAGAAAGGCTTCTGAATAAATGCAGCAGCCAAGCAAACTATGGAGGCTGCCAGCACTATTAGAGATGGAAGTCTGGTTTTAACCTGCAGCTCAAATTTCTACACCTACCAAGGAACTGCTTCTTTCTTTCCTGATAAAGGTCTCTTGCCAAATACTCAGAGCCAAACCCAGTCCACTATTTTCACTCAGGTTACTTAACTGGTCAAATTGCATGAGTAAGAGGAGGAAGATCACACCTCAGAGCAAAATCCTGAGAGCCAAGTGTACCTTTCCTCCTTGCCCTATACTGCAAACTGCAGACCAGCTACAAATACTGCTCTATCTAATAAGCAGTTAGAGCTTTGATGAGAGTTAACAGGAAAAGAAAGATTTTTACCCACCCCTTGAGTGCCTTAGAACCACAAAACGCTTGCCAGCTTTGCACTAATTAAACACTCAGAAACAATCCAACGGGCTTTATTTCCTATCCTGCTTTTTATGCATAGAGGAACAGAGGAAGTGCAAACTCTGCCATTCTGCTTGGGTAGCCTTTTATGCTCTCTTTGCTTTCCCTGACAGCACAAGGTCAAGGCGAGTCTTGAGTATGGAGGGTGAAAGGGGCAGGCTGAAACCAGCAGCCACAGCAGGGAGAGCACCAGTGATGACAGGTAGGCAGAGGTGGGCCACTGTACAAGGAAAAGCATCTGATCAGCATCTGAGGTTCACAGCAGAGGACATTTGGGGGAAATCAGTGGACCACATGGGTCAGATAGGAAAATAAAAAGTCAAAAGCTCTCTTTCTCCCATTGCTTCATCAGCACCCTGCAGTGCAGCATCTGCTCCATGTCACCGACAGGGAAGAGGCTACACTGCTGCTCAGTCTCTGCCTTTACCAGCACAACAGCAGCCTGGCTTGGGAAGGGTCTGCTTATTCACAGTGTGCCACTGCATAGAGTTGCAGGAAACCCAGAGGTTTCTGTTGAAAAGAAAGATGAGGAGCACTCCTCAAAGACGGCCACTTAACAAGGAAAAACACCTTAATTTCTAACTGCATGTCCTAGCTAAAAAACTGACAATCAAACCAGGTCACTCTACTGAGTGTTCATGCATTATCATCCTTTACTTGTTATGCCAAGATATTTATATGTCTCTATCACTGTCATACAGAAGCATATGGGATTCTTTCTACCTGGAGTACAGGAAGCCCCACTGGCTACATATTTCAGATATAGAAACTGAGACACAGAGGGTAACCAGGTACATATCCTCTGCAAAGAAAGGTCAATTGATTCAGTCTTGAGTCCTTTCAGTCTGCCAGCAAATCACTCCAGGGACGCAGAAAGGCCGTGGCAGAAATGGAAATCAGCCTCTTAGGTGCTAACGCTCTTATGACCAAACCATTCAAGTTCTGCTGCCCTGCTCCACTTTCTTTACACACTATGCCTTGGTCTCTTTTCAGAATAATGAGGTGAACAAGTGTACATGCAGGAAGGGCCTGGAGAGCTGACACAGCATAACTTGCAAAGGTGTCAGTAGCGCAGAATGTGAATCCAGTGCACTCAGGTCTCAGTCCTGTTTCAGAGCAAACACATTCAAATACAAATTGTGACATCCACAGTCCTTCCTACCTCCCCACACGTACTTCTCTCAGCCCTTGGGCTGGTCTACACCCAGTTGTCAGCTCCTGGACCTGTTTAAGATGGAAGAAGAGCAATGGCTTGGCTCAGCAGGGTGGGTTTACAATGGCAGCGAACCTGTCTGCAATGAAGGATTGTGGGAGAGACACACACATACAACCAGAAGTCATATTGCTGTCTCTGGACAGCAATAACATGGCAGTTGCCTTGCTTTCTATAGGGAGAGAAAAAAGCTTTTCTGTCCATCAAGTTCAAAGTTGGTCAGCAAAGAAACAAAGAGGTAAAGTGAAATTAGAAGTTGGCCCAGGACAGGGGGCCTTTCTACCATTTCATCACATGGATTACCACCTTCTCCTGCACCAAGGAGCACTCAGCGCTGATGTTGACGTGCAGAGGCTCATCTTCTTTGAGTAGTGACAGAGTTCACTGGACAGATGTGCTCCTCCTCTGATTCTCTCCCTGGAGATTTGTGGCACCATTTCCAGCATCCTCAATGTATCTGGGAGGATTATTGCCCTCCATTTTTCACCAAAACACAACAAAAATTATCTTGTGGCAAATGCCCTGCACACCTCCGTACCAGAATAAGGATGAAAGCAACAGCTACAGCATGTGCTGTCTTGCTTGGGGCTATATTTACTGCTGATTGACCTCCGTGACAAGCTGCCTAGCTCAGCAGAAGCCTGTAGAGTAATAATAAATCAACTCTTCCCCCCCTCCTTTTATTTTTTTATGGCAAAACCAAAGGAAAATAAACCCTTCTTCAGAAATCAAGTTGGAAATATCTAAGTTGGAAAGAGACATTTCTGACTTTGCCCACTTTCACATAATTATTACTAGTTTCATTTTAATCTGTGTTTAGCAATGCCCAAAAATTCCAGTTTAGATCCTAGCTGTGCACGCTTTGGGGCAGAGCAGGAGCCAGCAGGTTGGTCTAAGGGCTCACAGAGAATGCAGGTATCCAAACTCCATCTAGATTTAGTCCTCCAGAAGTTTGGTCAGCCCATTCTCTTTGCAAGAGCCAAAACTCTTCCTTTATTCTATCAGGCAGGTAAAAACAATATGGAGCAGCTACTCTAAACAGTCTATATGAGCTGTGGTTTACTCTCTTAAAACATTTTATAAAATACTATTTTCATCCGGGTTTTTTTTTCCCCTCTGAGTTCCATCTTCTCCTGGCCCACAAATCATTGTCATGCTTCCCCAGTTCCACCGTACACCAAACAGCAATCTCCTTTGTAGCCAACCACCACCTGCTGCAGTTTATCAGAGATGTCCAAGCTTTGCCTGAGGGCTTTAACATCTCTTTTGCCCAAGGTCTGCAGCTGACCTGCAATCCAGCAGAAAAGGATTGTCACCCCATGGTCATCTATAATAAAAGAGAGGGAAACTAGAAGAATATAGCCATCAGCATGTATTGCAGCCAGACTATTTGAATCAATGGCACTCACCATACAGGGTCCTGCAATCTCCCTGCAGCTCCCCTGCTTTTAAAGTTGCAGACAGTCCACACTTAGTGAGAGGGGTCCTTGGCATCTTCTGTGAAAGGGTATGTAGGATCTAAATTGAAATCCTGTGGCTCCTGCTCAGTTTTAATATTAATCATTATGAATAACAAATTGTTCTTAAACTGCACTTTGAACTTTCGAAGAACTTTATAAACATTAATACCGGAACACGTCATCTTTCTCTGGTGCTCATCTGGCAATGCATTAAAAAAATTGTACCCAGACTGGAAAAAAGAGTCTAATTTTAAATACAATCAAAGGAACTTAAACCAGGAAGAACGAGCAAGCGAAAGAGATGGGGAAAACTGAATTGCTGCAAAATGAAGTCATGGGCAGAGTTCTTACCAGCTTTCTGCCCATGGCCGGGGCTGTGACATAAGAAGTGACAAAAACCAGCAGATTTGCCCACTGCAATATTTACTCCACAGACCTTAGAGACAATCAATTCAAGAGTTTTGCACTGCTGAGTGAAGATCTGGGCCCATCCAAAGAGTGTGCCAGAACTGCCTGGTGTCCTCTAGAACAGCAGAGCACAAGACCAAATGGAGGGTCTGCAACTGTTTACTGCTGGTGAATTCAACAACCAATTTATATTCATCTATCAAGGAACATGCAAGTGGAAGCAAATATTATGGTCATGTTCATTTGTTTCTGATTACAAAATGTATGTAAATGTATATGCAAATTAAGTGCAAGCATCAGGCTCACGGCAAAGTGCCAAACTATCACTTAGTGTTACAAAGATTGGGGTGGCTGGCAGGGAGATACAAGTGAGGCTGGGCTGCGCCTTCAGATACAGCCAAAGCTGCGCTGCTCTGAAGGGGCAGGAAGCGCATAAATGCCACAGTAACTTGTCACTTCAAACGAAGCTGAGGGGCTATAGAAAAATCTGTTCCCGATGCAGTTAAAAGTGTGATAATTACAGAGCAACGGGCTCCTCTGTCATTCAGCAAGCAGCATCCCCAGGAAATCTTGCTCTGTAATCAAGGGAAGAGGTGCAATCAAGCCCGTATTCAGGCTTCGTTTAGAAACAGCCCCTGCAGGCAACACAAAGGCTTCAGCATGGTGCTTTGTGAAGTTGGTGATCAACGCCTTGGTTCTGCAACTACAAGCAGAGTTAATGTCATTTCTAAGCACATCTTATGTTCACCATTCCTCAGAAAGTCCAGAAGAAGTCTTGGAAGAGGGGTGAGGGTTTAGGCCAAAATACACTTGTACAAACAGTGTTGCGTTCACGCTGTCCACATTTGTGAGCTCGCTCTCTACACAGCAATGTCACAGAAAGAAAATTTCTTGCAGACTGACAGCGTGATCCTGTATGAGCAGATATGAACAACCTCATCTGGCTTTTACAGCAGATCAGCTTGCAAAACTTGCATGGGGAAGGTTTTCTTGGGTTTTTTTCCCAAAAATATGAATGTATCTGTGATGATCAAATTCTACAGGAACCTCATTCTCTTGGCAGCAGCTTGATCCCACAGAGACTGATGAGATTTACTGGAGGGGAAGATGTCTCTGAGTTCAGCTTTCATGTCTAATGCCACCATTGCCCAGAAACATACAAATTAATTGCTACTCAAATCAACCATCCTTTGTACCCTACAGAGCTGTCAGATTCAGTGAACCAGTTTACTCCAACTTCAATAAAAATAGTCTCACATTTTATTCAAAACAGCCAAACCTTCCAAAGTGCACGCATTTGCACTCCCACTGTATAAACTCAGACGCAGAAATCGTACCTGCTCAGCTACCATCTGGGCATGTAACTGCCATGATGTATGCAATCCTGGTAACTCTGGGTGCACATGAAGTGCCAGAGATTTTTTTGCACACTGGGGACACATTCTGGACAGGATTCACAGTTTTATCTCAGTATGGAATGGTTGTTCTCTGTTGACATTCACCATAACTGGAACTGCATTTGGAGTTACAGTAGCCTCTAATACCGTAAATGGAGCTTCATTCCATCATGGTACAGAATCAGCAGGTTCCACCCTCTATTTACTTCTTCTATCTCTGGACACAAAATAAATGAGTTTGCTATGGTTTTACCATCTGCAGACACAGGTATCGGTCAACAGCCAAGTAATGGCCTGGATACTGTCAAGAGAACTCATTATTAAAAAGGTACATATTACATTTAGCTGTTCAAACAGAACTTGTTATTGATCGGATCCCATCAGTTCCCAGTAAAAGAGCCAACTCTGGTGATGAAATGAAAATACGCACATAGACTACAGACTAGTAAATACTGTAATGGAGTTAAGGTTCCCTCCAAAAGGGAGTTGTTGATATCCAGTCGAAAGAGCAGTCTTTTTCAAAAGTGAGACTGGGAATAAAATGACCATGTTACTTCTGCATATATCCAGAGGCAGGATAAGAAAACAAAAGGGAACAGTTCAGACAACAAACATCTCAATCTCTTGGGGGGGAAAAAAAGCAAACATAGAAAATATAAGTTGTTTAATGCCCAATCAAGCTACAGACAGGAAGAGCCTGTAACCAGTTCTGCCATTCCTGCCACATCCTACCTTTTAACAGTGGAGATTCTTCCACACTCACACAATTGAAAGACAACATCTTTAGAGTTTGCTACACTTTTCAAAGTCAGATAAAACGGTAGCAATACTTAATTTGGTTCCTGGTTTTTTTCTTGCCACTTTTCTTTGTCTGCTTGTTTCCACTTACTAAACAGCCTTTTCTTTTGGTTTTCCCATTCATCTGCACAGACACTGTAACATTTTTCAATGACAGCGTTTAACACACTGAAATCACCACTGCTACAGCATAAAGGAGGCAGAAAACAAGGCTGATTATAAAATTCTAACATAAACCATACCATAAACAATACACCATTTAGTAATGCATAAGAAAACAAGAAGAACTGAACAAGGTAATGACTGTGGAAATCTCTACATTTGCTTCACTGGAAAAGTTCTCTGCACAGCATCTTCTCTGAGAGTGAACAGACTCCAGCTAACAGTGAGTTAAAAATGTTTGCTTAAGAAGGCACATCGTGACAAACTTCTTTGCTCACCCTTAACAGCAGGTTGGGCTGGAAACTGATGAATCACTATAGGAAACAAACAGCAATGGTGACTCACGGCGTCAAACGGTAACAATAGCACTGCTTTATCCATGGTGTCTACAATAAAAATATCCCTGGATTCATTAGAAGATGTATTTCAGATTGTTCCACCCACCCAGGAAATGCAGAAACTCCAGCCCCTGAGCCCTGGTTAGAGTTCTCACAATTTCCCCACAGGTACATGGGATTCCTCCTCACTTACAGTACTTTCTCACGAGGTTCGCTGAAATCCATATGCTGTTGATGTCTAGAGCAGCTCCCCGAGGAGTCTGTATCCATTAGCCCAGCAGTAGAAAGAGCCTTATATCTTTATGTTTCAGGGTCCACATGCCTGTGTGGCTCTTGCAATCTTCTATCACCACAGCTGGCATCTGGACCTGAGGTGTGTTTGTTCCATAAGCGTACGAGGATCAGGCCTAGTGGCCCAGCTCCTGAACCGCCTGGTCACACCCAGAAGTGTCTCCATCCCACAGAGCTCATGGCTCAAGCACAGAAAATAGTTCTGGCTCATTAATGGTTTGGACTAATCAGGTCAGAGCAAATAGCCAGACAGAATTCTCGTGTTCAACACTTGACAGGCTCACACCTCCTGACTAATGCTCATGTACTCTTACTGTATTATTTGGATGTAAGGCAAATTTTCTGTTATGATTAATTTCACCTTAAAATGAATGCACATATGGATGCTATATTTATCTTCGAAACCTTCCCTTCCTATAAAAACACGTTTGCTTCTCCATCTAAACTGTAAACGTAGAGCTGTAGGGCTTTTTACTTAGACACCAATAGCATAAGGACTGTTTTCACCACTTCTCACATTGTACAGACTAAACTCTGGTTAATCTAGTTTCACTGCTAAAAGAAGTGAACAAATGGTAGTTGTGAAAATATATTATTGCAAATATTTCCACTTGACAAAGTTTCAGGTTGGGGTTTTTTTTCCTTGAGATTGGACACTTCTTGTCCAGGTTTCATCTTTGGTTTAAGTTCAAACTGTGGTGTTCAAAGCCAAATGTCATAAATAATGCCGTGATGCGATTCTCAAATTCACACAGGGATTTTCAGTTGACTTACTTAAGTCTCCTGCACATACAGAGTTAATTACCATCACACTGATAGGACCAAAGGAAAAATCTGAAATACACTTCATCATGTGGTTTGCATGACTTAAAACTTTCAAATTCAAAAAGAGAGTGCCAAACAATGCAGAAACATGCAAATCCCTCTTCCCTTTGCAACACTAAGTAAGATCAATTTAAAAAGCAATTTAAGCAATTTAATCAAGGATGCTAAAACAATCAAGGTGCCATTCAGTGATTAGTATGCAAGCAATTGAAGGGAAGCATGGGGCTTCCACAGGCTAGTAACAGCTAACATCAAGTAAGTATACAATGTCCTGTCAATCAGTTATGTTAGCCATATATACATGGCTCCTGTTTGCTGACACTTCACTCAGTTTTCAGGGACACAGGGCAATGGAATTCACCCAGCCAGCCATTGCTTTTACAAACACTCACCTTAGGTACTTCTTAGGTTCATTTACCAATTTATGTTCTCTACCCTTATTAATAGGTTGCTGATGAAATTAATGGTGAAGATGATGAAAATCTGTCCATGGTACAAGTGCAGCATCCTTTCAGACAGGCACTTGCTGCAGTTGCTCACACTCTCTATCTACTCCCATTTCATTACTTCCATTTAGAGAAAGAATGGTGGAACTTGAATTCCTCTGACAACCATCAGCAGGATTAAGAACTCTGTCATAGCCCTGCTAAACAACAAATTAACTCTTTGAACTGTGTAAAGATCATGAGAAGCAGGGAAGTATTCTCTTACCTTCAGAACACAGCTTGCCAGTATATCCAGTGGCTGAGCAGTCACAGTGTGGCTCGCCATCCAGAAGGAAGCAAGTGCCACCATTTTCACAGGGGTTTTCTGAGCAAAGTCCTTCCATTTCCAGTCGGACCCCTTGACTGCCCAGGAGCTGTGGCTCAGAATTGCCGTATTTCAGATCCAGGATAAATCCTTGAAATGGAGGCTCACTCAGAACACCATCAAGAGTCAAGGCAGCAGGACGAATGTCCAGTGGGACTCCACCAATAAAAAGGTCACTGACAATATTCATATACTGCCGCTGTGGACGCACCTCACCTGGCTTGGCTTCACCATCCAGCACTAGCACCGTCCGAAGGTGATTGCGGCTGACCATCAGGAAGTGCCAGTTGCTGTCATTTACCTGCTTGTCTGTGATAACTGTCGTCTCCGCACAGTCCACACTGAACTGCAGCTGGATGTGCCCATCAACGAGGGACAGACAGAGGAAGTCACAGACACCACCATCATCAAAATAGAGAAGCAGCCCAGCAGAGACATTGGTCTTGAACTGGAAGCTGAGTTCGCTCCTAGTGCTGGCATCCCAGCGGAGGTAGCGGGCCCACTGGTTGGGGATGCCCATGAACTCCAGACCTAAACAGAGACCCAGCAAGGAGCCCAGCAGCAAACTCACCTTCAAGGTGAAGTAGACAGAATGCAGAGTGAAGCCCATTGTTTCAAGATTCTGCTTTTCCCTAGGAGAAAAACAGAAGCCACACTACTGGAAGGAGAACCCCAGCAGGCAACACCAAATGTTAAATCCAAAAGGAAGAGGAGAGCAGAGAGGGTGACAGAGAACAGGAGAGTAAGTGGAAAGTGAGACAGCAAGTGCACGTGACCAAGAGGAAATGTCTCCTCCCAAGGAAAGATGTCAATTATCCTTTAGGAACCAGACGCTTTTATCTCAGAAGTACAGCATATATGAAGCAACTTCTCCAGATGGTGTACTCTCTGAAGGGCAAAATAACCTACAGTGATTGGTTCTGGTAGACCACAAAGGTGACACTGGTGTTCCAGGAGGCAGGAAAGGGAGAGCCAAAGCCCAAGCCTAAAATTCTTGTTTTCTAGAAGTGATGACAATATTGACGGAGATGGCAGTGAGATAAAGTGAATTCATAAAGCACGTGAACTTCAAGCGGGCAAAAATAAAGTCAATCTTCATGATGCACTGGTGGATACCCAGCCCATAATTCACTGTTTGGCACTCACGGAGCTTGCAGGACCTGTGGGGTCAAGAAAAAAAAAGAAAGGGAAAAGTTAATCTTAGTACTCACCATATCTTTACCATGAGGCTTACTAACATCCTGTCCAATAACCCATTTACATTTCTTGATACTCTGAACACTTCTTCATGCTTGCAATTGCCTGTACAGGTCTCAAAATCATCAAGGACATCTATGTCCTCAAAACTAAGAGACCAAAATAGAGAACTCACCAAGTCATCTGCACACGTAACAACGATGAGCAATGTAAAAATACACCAAATTATTTAACTCCTATGATGGATGCAATCTCATTGACTTTACTGAGAAATGGTGCTGGAGCTTTCCCAGTAACAATTACCTCTCCATGAAAATACTTAGGGCAAACACCAGAGTTCCTTAGAGTTCAAATTTGGTAAGGGCAAGAGAAGACATTATCCAAACTTTCCATTCCATCGCTTACATTATGCTTCCTAGCACACCAAGGAAGCATTAGAGAAGACAACCCCCCTGTCAGCCTGTCACACAATAGCTGCTTTTACTTTACATGTCTTGCATACTTCAGAGACTCTAAAGGGACCTCTGCAACCTGGAAGCATGTGCAATGCAAGTTATATACGGCAACCTGCAGCTTAGACAACAGTAAACTTGTAGCTTAGATGCTAAGAACTGTCTAAGCACTTAACCACTTACCCTGGTCTAGTGGTTTGGCAAAAAGGCCAAATAGACCCCTAACTAAGAGCTAAGAATTCTAACTGCCTTCAGTGAGTTACAGCTGGTACTACTGGGATTTAGCTCACTTCTGCATACTTGCACGTGGGTGACTGTATGCCTGGTGTAGGAGGATGTTTTAAGTGACAAGTAAAGGCAGCACAAAGCTAGGCTCATTCTTTGCAAATTTCACCCAAGAAGAAAATAAGTTTTCTATTAACACAGGTGCTTGTTCACAAAGAGGGGTTGGACACAAGAACAGCTCTGGGAATGGCTAGAATGGCATTAACATAGATACAAAGCAGGAAGGGAGGTGATGAGAATCAAGGCCTTCAGCCTCACAGAAGTAAGCATGAACACAGCTTCCACGAACTGGAACACAAATATTGTGAGGCGGAATTTGCTTGGGAAAAGTATTTTGTGCATGGTTGTTGTGACAATGAGAGTTGTTCACAGCAGATGCTTTTCAACCCCATCACCCATCTTGCTCTGAAGGAGAAGGTACGCAGACACTGCAGAACTGGGCAGTGCTGGAAAGTTTCTGTTTGGTAAGGACAGAGGTTGAGCTGGAGGAGAATCACTAGGAAATGGAGGAGCGAGTTCACACAGTCACATCCTCACCTGCCTCAGGGACCTGTAGAAGCCGTAATCTCTCCAGAGCTGTCAGTCTGACAAATTTAGCCAGCACAAAAAACAAGTCACTTAGAAAACAAAAGGGATCAATTAAAAGAAAACCCACAAGTTGGACAGAAATGTGAGCTTTCAGTGCCCAGTGGAAACCAGGTCTGTTCCCTGCAGCTGCCTGAGTGGAGCGTGTTAGCCAAACGGTTATAAACACAAATAAAATCAAGTCAAAACCAGAGGGAAGATAATTCCTTTTAATTGTTAACAGCTTGGCTGAGGAAAATGGAAGGTGGGAAAAGAGGTGTTAGGAGAGGTGTAAAATGAACAAAAAATTAAACACAGAATCCTATTGCTCAAATCATTTGTCTTCCCAATAATCACAGTGTTGGCTAAGTTCATGGAGGTTTTGGGGGGTCCTGAAAAATTAACTGGGAAAATATTATGTAGTTCTTGTTCATTTACCTTTCTTATCTGTCCTCCCTAGAGGATCCACTAAAATAGCCCATGATTTATGGAGAAGAATAGAGTGAGGGAAAGGTAAGAGAGAAAGTGATGACCCAAGCCTGGAATTACTGATGAGATGGGAATAGGAATATCATAATGTGTGTAAATTAGCCAGTGATGTGCTTCCAGCAGCTCACAGCTTCCCTGAACCATTTACTACCACCATGGCAAAATTCACTACGCCATCAGACAGCTCTGTGCTCAGTCTGAGCTGAGAAGGGAGACAAACCCAGCATGGCAGCAACCACCCACAGAGACCCCAGTGCAGCAGGGCTCTCACCCCAGCTTTTAATTCTCCTGGGCAGGATAGATTGCACCATCTGCATCAAACCCAGCCCTCAGTCGTCATACTCTTTTCTCCCTGTTTTAGAAGGCCAACTCTTTGATAAGCAGTGAAAGGCGCTGTAAATCACAGCAGCAGGTGTGAATATTACAGATAACCACAGATGAGATGTATATGTGCACACACAGTTCAAACTCCTGACTAAAAAGCCTATCAATCTCTCCCAATCCCAGGATGCTGAAACCCTGTTTTACACAGACAAATATCACCTCCGGGGGTCACTTCAATCCTTGGGATATTTCAAAGGTACAATAATGGGAGTAGGCTACCTCTGCGGTGCAAATTTCTGTAACAATACAAGTTCATTAGGGCGGGACAAAAGACATAGTCAACAAGGGAAACCAGACAGAAATGGTTAAACAAGAATAGCACTGTTAACTGAGAGAAGCCACTGAGAGAAGGCAAGGTAATCCCTTTCTAACTGTTTTGAAGGAAGACAGTGCCAGCTCTGTTTCAGAAGAGGAAGACAATGCAAAAACCATGAAATACAGGTATCATTGCTGGGTGCTTCACTGCCTTTTAGACACTGCAGCTCAGATTTTGGGAAGGCTGCCCACACCCAGCCACTAGCAGGCTAGGGCCATCTGTGACTCCCCCAGAGCTCTGTCAGTGCGCTTCAGTCCTGACTCAAGGTACTTACCATTACTCCAGTTTTGTGTCTCACACAGTTAAGTCAGTGAGAGCAAATCTTACCACAGTAGCCGGGTCTTCAAGAAAAGCTCAGAAGACTCAGTGCCCTTTATAGCAGGAGGCAGGCTCTGAATCCCAACCTTGAGAGTGTAAATCCTGACACACCAATTCTGTACCTCCATCCATTCCCACAATGATCCTCCAAGACACACTGAGAATGAATAATTTTCTGCTCTTACCATTTTATTTTTAGCATAAATACTATCCTAGCAGCCTCATACAGCACACTGCTACCATAGCAATACATTACAGTTTGGGACAAAAACTACAGAATCCCAGTGTATTGTCTTATGTATTTTATCGCCGAGAAATCTCATTGTCATGGCATGACCACATCTTGCAAGAAAAGGGACTTCATGATGGACAGCAGCAAGCGAGTTATCTCCACTGTACTTCCAACAGCTTGTACCACCTCCCCGGCCCACCTGAGAGCTGCAACGGCGAGGAACCTGCACACTGAACAGACGGCTCAGCATCTCACACACACCAAACCCACTGCAGGAAACACACCCACTCACACTATTGAAACGTCCCACTCACAGGGCTGACAGAGCTGCACAAGTTCCCCAGCCGGGGAAGGGAGGCAGCCTCACTGCAGTGCCAAGGGCGAGTGCTGCCTGACCACTGTGCACTTTCCCAAACTTGACAGCAGTCTATTAATGCCAGGTCAGAGCCATCTGCTCAGCAGCCCACGGAGGGGGTCTCGCCCTTGCTTTGAAGTGGCTCTCAACCACTTATCAGCTGTATGTGGAGAGTGAGTGACATTATCTAATTACCAACTAATTTCCATAATTACTAACTGGCACACTCTGTATGCAGGGTTAATATCTTTGCAAACGTCTCGAAACACACCTGCTTAGGAAAGAGGGTGGGAAGCTGTTGCTCTGCAGCTTATTTACCCAACTGCAATGAAAGGTTGCAGGAGATGGGTTTGTCACTCCCTGCCTCCTGCAATGGGATCCTTTGTCCTGCCTCCTCCACTACCTCCCTCTCTGGCTGCTAATTGCTTGGGGATGGACTTCCTTGTATTTGAAAGTGTAATTTTCAGCAGAAAGAACAGAGTTAGGTGAATTCAAAGACAGGCTGGCTTCCCTTGCAAACCCCTTCCACAACACCCCAGCACAAGACTGTGTAAGTCCTGTTATTCCACTTCAGGATGCTGGACAAAATCCCACTATCAAATTGATGGGAAAGGTTTACAGTCCACCCAGTCTGACATCCTCTTCCAGAACCAGAACTACTCACTATGCCACACTTTCTGTGGAAGGAAAAATATACATTGGTCACCTAAGATCCATGTATTTAATACCTCCTGTGAACTCACTTTTGTCCTTTCCTTCACAGTAAAACAAGCAAAATCCAATTGTTTTCTTTATTCCCCAGGCCCTAATGAAGCAGCAGAGTTTTCGGAAGGAGTAAACAGGATCCTAATTTGGCTCTCCTACCACGTGTCTTCCTGCAGTTGGGCCAAAGCACAACAATCAAATCATTGCAATGCTATGACACATGCTGCTCAAAATGGTACAGTAAAATTTACCCTCAATAACTGATATTAAAAGTCAAGATTGAAAGCAGAGAGAAATGGGGAATTAATAGTATTTATGCATTCATCCAGTTCTGAACAACGGGCTCTTTTTGGCTTTGAAATCTTTCTTCCTGATCTATCCCCAGCTGAACTGTGGCTAAAGACAAAGGGTCAAAGAATAACAACAACAACAACAACAACAAAAACAAACAAAAATCCCCAAAACAAAAACAAACAAACAAACAAAAAACAAACAAACAAAAAAAACCCACAAAAAAAGTGAAAGCATGGGTCGGGTTACACGGCAGATGTGAAAACTGTGAGTTGCTACAGTCACTATGGATAAAAAGGAACACAGGAATTCTCCTGTCATACAACATCCTCAGCAAGGACGCATGGAGAGATGTTTACAGAGAACTGAGAGGGGACATGGAGGGTTTGAAATTCATGAGTCCAGAGAAAACCACAGGGGCTAATTTAGTTTTTAATTCCTCTAGCAGCATTTCCATCTCAGTAATAAATCTGGACACTGCCTCATACCCTTGCTGGGATGGAGGGGACTCTGGAGTGGTGCCAGGGAAGCTGAGCTGAAAGAACTAAGATGAAGATAGAGGTGGAGAGCTTCTATCTTCATACAATTCTATTATTCTCTTACCAAGGGAGATTTCAGTGGCACTACACTGCTCAGAGGGGTCACAGGTAAGGCAAGATGGGCTCTGCTTAGTGAAGAGGCTGGAAGTGCAATTGAAGATGGGAGCCTTGCCTTGCAAAGAGCTGAACACACCTAGGTTATGCTGAAGTTAGCAGAACTTTATGGGATGCAGCATCTTACATTACTGGCTGACCAGCTGCAAGAAGAGAAGCAGTGGTATTTCGGGCTTTATCTTGGATGTAGAGATACATGCATATGAAGACCAGCATCTTAAAATTAGAGATTGAGAGTAACATGGAGCATTTGTTGACCTCTTCTGCATGTTTTCAGGGATATAGTATTCATTCCAGTCTCTCACATCACTGTGAAACCACACCTGCCTTTGTCCCACTCCCAGCCCAGGTAGATGTATTTTTCTATGTTCTTTGGTTCTTCATAATACTGATATATCTTGCAGGTTTAACTTTTCCGTTCTTGAAAACAGATATTGAGTTACTTAATTCTCATCTAAATTCAGCACTGAGCTCCCTAGGAGACAGTTGCAAAAAAAGGTATCAAGCAAAACGCAAGAAAAGGGGGTATAGGGTTGCAATTCAAGAGTGTCCTCTTAAAGTTAAAAAAAAAAAAAAAAGACTATAAA
>VYZQ01065862.1:82407-94157 GCA_013400655.1 Mystacornis crossleyi
GAAAGAGTACCCATTTTATCAAAATCACCCTTCATGTTTTTACCTCCTGGTCCTCTTTAAACCAACTTAACTCAGAATCAGAACTCTTTGAATCTACACTGGAAAAAGAAGGGTTAAAAAAACCACAAGGGACATCGTGACTCCCGTCTTAAACACTCTCACCACCCCGCAGAGGAGGCCATCTAGTCCATGAGAGTGACCTTTAACTAGCCTACCTAGCCAGGGCTCAGCAGGAATGCAATTTACAGACCATTTCAGCTCTCCAGCTTTCTTAACACAAAGAAGAAAAATCAAAACTGCAAGCACAATGGAAAAGAAAGAAAGAGAAAGGGAAAATAACCCTGCAGAGCAATCATGTCTGGGGCTGCTCTGATGGCTTTCTGTTCCCTTCCAGGACACAGAAATGACTCCCAGTGTGTTAATTACTCCCATTACCACAAACTCTCCACTAACAAGGAGTAGCTAAAAGGAAGCGTTGGCAGCAGCTGAGCAGTTATTGCTCAGTACTGCCACGCAGGAGAAACCAGACTCCCCCATCTCTGAGCTGGTACTAACCAGGAGAGCGATTTCTGCAAAACTCAACAGCCTTTATTGTAATTCCCATGGCAGCTACATTGGGAACACTGGCCTTGCCTCAATTCCACCAGCGTTAAAAGAGAACAAAGAATACCTGCTTTTCTAAAGACTTTGAAGTTCAATAGTTGGAGAGCTCGGAATCATTATCATTTATTTTACTCCTTCTGTAGATGGTCTGTCTCCATCCCCCGCATCCTCTCCTTTGTGCCATCCAAAAGCTTGGACAGATCTGTAGCATTGTTTATTCCACCAGATCCTAACACACCAAATGCAGTCAGTAGCTACACACATCTCAGCGGGGAACATTAGCAGGGAATTTGGTGAGTTCACAGTGCTGGCATTATTGATAAAGGCAAAACTTCTTCCAGAACTATACAGTATTTCCATTTTCTTCTAATAAAAATCAAGTCTTTTGAAAACATGCTCATCATTACCAAAAACTGAAGTTTGAGCATGTCACTAATGCCTGAAAATAAGGCTGCTTCCGAGAAGATTTTCCTAAGACTAACAGTGCAGAATGGGCTTATTTTTCCCCCAAAATGTACTTGATACGACAGACACAGGCTAGCATTAGACACTCCTCAGAGGGCAAACACAACTGGAGTGTGGCAGGGACTCCTGACTTGGAAGCAAAAGGAGAAAAGTCACTGGTGCACTGCTCTGTCAGCTACCTAATTTTAGAAAAAGGTACAAAGCACAAAATCAACAATAAAATAAAACTAATGGCTGGCACACTAAGTAATACCACCTTGCTCTTCCTAGCTGTCTGTCTATACCCATCTGCTTCTTCTTCTCATATGCATTTTAAGTTCTTCAGGAGCAAGAACATTTTCTTTTCTGTCTGACAGAATCTAGCACAACATAGTCAAGAGCAGAGCTATGAGGCACTACACATGTACACATTAATAACTGTGATTTTATGTACTTGAGCTAGCAGTAAAATGCCTTTATATTCCAGCTGTTGTATAACACTTTTCTAAAATTAAAAAAAATTTAAAAAGAAGAAGAAAAGCTTCACTTACAGATCACAGTCATTTCTCACTTTAACATATTTTATACTCCTGGACCCGATTTCCAGTAAGTCAGAGAAGTTTGTATGTTTTAAATGTTGTGATAGTATATAATGAAGACAGGAGGCAGAAGAAATCAAATCTGTTGTTGTACTAAAAACATAACGTGTATAGAGGGGCACACTGCACCTGGCCAGACTTCCTGTCATTAGTATGGCCAATAATTAATTTAGATCATTCCCTGTAGTCTGCTGGCTCATGGGAAGATAAGCACCATCCACTTCAAAAAGGAAATAAAGGGCCCATGGACATCTTGAAATCTATTGTGGTTTTTCCCATTATGAAACATGTTAGCACTCTCTCTGCCATGCAAAAATTTATACTCAGTTTCCCACAAAGCAAACATGAACACCTAAACGTAGCAAGCAGGTGTGAGAAGCTGTGCAGAGTGCAGGCAATGGTCTCAGTTCCTCAGCTCTTTAAACAGCTGGGATTCTGTTTACGGACCAAATGCCTTTCGGGTAACCCAATTAAACACTGGAATTGAAGTGAGGGTGATCCCTATGCACCTAACACAGTGATTGATGCTGACACTGGCGCCCTGGTAAGCACTCCAGAAGTCTACTTCTCACAGCCACCCTGAGATTAGGTCTCTGCTTTCTGAACCACGCTCCTCTCTCACCACTAGCTCCAGAAACATGTTGCTTTTCGTGGGAGTACACACAACAGCAGACTGGGAATCCCCTGCCATGGGAAATCAACGAATTCTTCCAGATATCTGTTGTTTTCATCCTCTGATACACAAATTCCTCCCAAAATTCATTCCACCCCATTCTCTACCCACACCTACCTAAGGGTAATTGGGGGAACATGATGAGAAGCTACGCATAGATAGGTTTCTCAGTTCTAGCATGCTAGGGAAATGGAAGTGGAAATCTTTGCCAAGACAGACGGGTTGCAAAAATCTTTAAGTCACTGTCTTGGCTGGAAAAGGATAACACTTTAAATGGATGAGGATATTGAAAACTTTCCAGGTCATCAAGGAAATTACTTGTAGGGGGCAGTTTCTAAACTGACCAGCAATTATGGGACAAGTACAAAATACACTAAACACACTATACTTGCAAGGACTCAATTCAGCCTGGCCTGTGCCTGCAGCACTACACGGTGATCTGTCAGTGTGCACCAAGCAATCCTCCAGCTAACCCAGGCTGCCTCCGGGCAAGGCTGGGATAACAAACCTGTCACTCTGCCACAGCAAGTGGCCTCACAGCTAAGGAGTAAAACAGTGCTGTAAAGGCCACCTAGGCTCTGGAGCCCTAGGGACCCTCAAAGCAGAAATACAATGCTTTTGGCACAGTGTTTTGAAAGGAAGGCTGTTGAACAGACAGTTTTAGGCTTAAGAGTCCTATGAGCCCAGACAGCAGGACAAATTACACACAGAACAGGGTTCTCATTTTTGTTTTTTAATTCATTTACACCTTCCTGGATTGTATATGGATAGTTTCACACTGTTTTTTGCCCTACAAGTTTTCTCTCTAGTTGTCTTTTCCTCAGAAACTTCCTGCCATGAAATGTAGAAACAAACATTAAGATGTGCAAAACAAAAGTGTTTTTACAAAATTCAGATATAAAGGATTCATCTGCTTATTTCAGTGGAACCACCTACTGACGAGGAAATTATATTTCCTGGAGTACGCAACACACAATTAGCCAAAAAGGCAGGGGATGCATGCATGTAGCAAAGTGCAGGAGGAATCGTCGTACACACAGAGCAACAAAGACGCAGATGTTAGCTAAAACAAGAAGTCCAGGGGCTGGACAGTCCTGGGTTCTCAAAAGGACTTGGGCATGACTGCAGAAAGGTGGAAGAGCACATCTGCATTTCATTTTAAAATGAACTTGGATAAAAACACTAGGAGATAGTGTAACAGAGAATAACCCTTCAATACCTGAGAAACAGACTTGGGACCTTGCACAGCACTCTTCTATTCTCTCTCCATATTAAAGCCAAAATGCAGGAGTGTGCCAGGGCCACAGACCCAGGAAGGAAAGTCTATCAGCCAGCTTAATACCTCAAGTGAGCTCAGGGAAAGAAAAAGCTAACTAGCAGCACTATGGAAATTAATGCCTTTAGAAATTATTTCAAATTTTCTAATGGAGCATTTTAATGCCACTGGAGAAGACATGTCTCTTTAATCATTAGTTGCTACATATTGATAAATCACACTTGGTAGATTTAGAAAGACTTAAAATATATATATTCCCCTGCAAATGTTCCTTTAAAAGTCAGATGGTATTTTAAAGAGCTTCCAGCCTTGGGACTCACAGTGCAGTGCCCTGGAAGACAATTGACATTCAGAGTGACTGGGCTGCGAATTCAAAATCCCAACTCAACCTGCTCAAGCCAGGATTCAAACTCACATACTTTAAAAATAGGAAAGAAAAAAAAAGACAAAGAAAAAAAGAGAGAGCAAGGAAAATACTTGAATTCCTGCAACTCCCCAGGCCAGAATCTCTGAGACTACAAATGCAATAGTGTCTCTGGGAATATCTCTATATGGTACTCCATATCTGCATGGGACATATTTTCTGCTTTGCCATACTAAATATGAATCTCTGTATGGTTAGCAATACAGCTGACAAAGGATAATTGTTTGTTATGAAAGCCACTAGTGACAATGAAAAGAACATTTATTATATTGAGGTGCTTTAATTGATTTTCTATTTTTAATTTAAAAAATGAAACATTCTAATTTACCTGGCTTTGGATATAGTAACTTCCAGTCATTATTTGCAGTTTATTTTTATTTCTTCTGGGAAAGGAGTATAGAATAGGGAAGGAGTATAGAAGTGGGATAACTGAGACTGCTATATAAATAGCTTCATTCCTAGCAACTGCGTAACTTTTCATTTCAAATCAATTTTAAATGTATTACCCTCCCTCTCAACAAAAAAATCTGAACATTCTGAATAATACATCCTTTCTGCTAACATTGTTTTCACAGTCTGAAAAGCCATTATTTTGACAAAAACATTATGAGCAGTTCTTGCTAACAGCACCCACTTTTTCCCTTTCATACTAAGCCCTGCACTCAGCTCAGCACGTGTCTGGGAAGTTCTGCATAGCTCTGGAGATCAGTGACGAGGCAGGGATGGGTCTCGCTCCTTTTTGGCACCAATTTTTACCTCCTTGTTCCACATATAGCTTTTGCTAGCTGGTGGCAAACTGGGAGCCAGTGAGAGAAGTGCTGCAGGATTAGCCCCAGTTTCTAAATCAAACAGCACAAACCCCCTCACAATGACTTTTCTGCTGTCCACTGGTAAGGCAAGCAAGGAAAGAAAAAACAGTACAACTCCTCTTTACACCTAAGGAGACATTCTGCCTAGGATGTAGCTAAAACATGTGGGTGGAAAAAAATTCACTAGTGAGAGCACTCATTCCTGGGTAGACTGAGCACTCCAGTCTCCCACCCCACACCTGTCAAGAGTACAAAAATAAGTCTGGGAGAAACAGGGGAAAGCTTTTCTAATCAACACTTCCATGGAAGATACCTAAGTACTCATAATAACCTGGCAGAACTTCTGCTTCCAAATTACGTTGAGTAACTGAAATTTAGAAGTAACTAATGAAAATGATTACTTGATACCACAGGCAACAGATGGTTCCTGCAACCTGCCAGTTGCCAGATTCTAGGCCAAACCTCTCCCCCGTGTAACTTCATCACACATTAATTTAACTGATTTTATCTATAGCACCTAGGTTTTGGCTGCCAATATTTTGCTGCACAGTAGTAAGATTCATGCAATGAACGTCATGTTCTAGCAGTCAGAGTACACGCAAGAGTCAAAATAAGGAGGCTCATGACCTGTTTGGCCTTAGGCAAAGTGCTCTTCCAAGGGATATGGCTAGGACTACAGCAGCCACATTGTAAAATTTAATTAGTCATCGTGAAGTGCTCAAATCACTCAAAAGGCAAGCTAACAGAAGAGCAATCTATCTTCTTTTATGACATTAACAGTCTGCTCTCAAATTAAGCAGGGGAAGACGCATCTCTAAAACACAGCATATTTTCTCCCATTATTCCTGATGGCTCAGTCCCAAAGAGACATAGGTTTACCCAGCAGGCAGGGAGACAGACAGGGCAGTGGTGGGGCAGTGGGGAAGCCTTCATCTGCCTCAACTCCTGACCTACCTCCAGCTGCCCTCTCACTCCAAATGCACCAGACAGCTTTTGCAGAGCACAACAGCTCAGTCATGGAGACCTAATGTGGTCTGCACCTCCCCAGGGGCTGCCATGCCCAGCCATACGATACCTCCCTCCTGTGGTACTGCACAGGAAACTGGGGCACTCACCTTCCCCATTTAAATACAAATCAAATGAATCTGCACAATGCCTGCTCTGTGTTTTATATGGGAATCATGGCCCACAGTTTATGTACTGCTCAGTCAGGAGAGCTGCAACCCCTCTTTTCCCCCCTGAACTCCCTAAAGGGGAACTCATCTCTGGGGTTCCAAAAACAGGCAGTCAACCATCTGGGGAAAAAATGGGTACATTTAACTCCATTTTTACCAGCGGTCATCTAAACTTTCTGAAAAGGTCAGAGGAAGACATAAATTCAGGCAGGGTGCTTGTATGCAGTATTGGTCAGCGCTCAGGATCAGCTAAGTACAACTATTTCAACGTGCTTCCTCCACTTTTCTGGGGCTTTTAAAAGTCAAAAATTAAGCAAGTTAAAAAGACATTAATCTAACAGAAGAAAGTCCCTCTATGCATTTAATTAAGATCTAAATAAAGGGAGAAATCTACAAAGTCAGTGTTATGAAAAAGTATGAGGTTTTAGATTCACTTAATTATGAACATCGTTTAAAAAATGAAAAGCTGCTTTCAAAGCAGCTGGTTTTCAAACATGTGCAATGTACACTACAGCAAAAAGTAGAAGTGTCTCCATAGTTTACAGGAAAGGGAAGACATAGATCACTGTAAGCTGCTTTTACAGAATCCCTAATGTAGGATTTCCTACAGAATTAAATTAAAAGGGAAGAGGATATGAAAAGCCCATGAGACCACTGTGGTCTTCCGATTACCTCACAAATACAGGCTAGAAGTACTCACCTGTTAAAAAATACATGTCGATAAAGGTGTACAGTTACTCTGTAGCACTGAACCAGTCTGTTGTCTTGGACTACAGTTTACTCTTGGCTTTCTGTCAGATGTCTCCCAAGAGAATCCTTTACAGCTTCACTATAGCAAACACTACTCATACAGGGCAACAGAATTAGAGGCATTCAAAGTACATCTCCTAAAATATCTATTCCCAGTAGCTTTTTCTGACTAGTGGGGGAGATTAAGATTGCAACTGTACCGAACTACACCTGCCATTCACTACACAACTAGTTGATTTTTAAGCCACAGGACTGCAGGCTATTTCATGATGATGAAAATAAAGTCTGAGGTGACAATACCATAGAGGCAGGAATGCATGATTAAGCAGAGGAGGAAGGCAATAGTAGTGTTCAGTAGAATATTTGCTATTTAGGTAGGTAATGACAATAAAGTCAGAAAAGTGATTTAAGCAGCACGGCTGGGGGAAAAAAAATAAAAGGACACCCCACTGATTCAATTGATTTCACAGACTTCAAGAACAAACTTCTCTTAATCTTCACATCCATAATAGCTAAGAATCCCAAAACCCACAGGGACAGCCTCCTCTTTAGACATTCATCCCCTACAGACTCTACAACATAGGCTGAGAAAATCCTGCTGTTGAAGGTTTTTACTATGACCAGCAAGACACGGGTGCCTCTAGCCACCCCATCCAGTGCACCTCCTCATTCAGTACTTTCACAATCAAAACACAAGACCCTGGACACTGAAATCAGCCTGTCTGTAGGGCAATAACTTTGCATGAAGAGATACTAGCGTATGCTTCCTCCTTTCCTCCTCACCAGAATCTTGCTTCAGTGCTATCTCCTACTGCCCGCTGACAGAATGGAGGTCTGCCTCCTGCTCAGTCATTTTACATCCTGGTTCTCAACACCTAAACACACATTCACACAGTTTTAGCCAAGCCATCCATCTCCTCTCCACTTCAGTCTTGGCTATAACCCAAGAACTGGAGGCCACATCCCCCTTCTCCAGACCACTGTGGCTTTTACAGCACTCCCTGCCCTAGCCCTCTTCTCATAAACTGAGGAGTCCCAGCCCTCCCATGTCGCTTCACAGTGATACCACTTGGAGTCTGGTGAATGTTTTCCATGCTTCTAGGTGGGGTCACCAGAACTGCATGAAGCCAGAAGCTGTATCATATCGAGTTGCAATATTGATGGGGTTTATAATGCAAAAAGAAAGCAAATTAGGAATAGGAGATGTTAAAGAAAAACAAAACAAAAGAAAACAAAAACACTAAGGTACCTCAGCATACCACTCAGTTTACTCTGAAGTTCCTACTGACCTGGATTCTCCTCTGGTTCTTTTATAGCTTACATCTTGGAGGTGTTCAAGTATATAACACAAAGCAATGTGATTAGAATTGATCCAGTGAGTCTCCTATCCTGCCCCAAGGGAACAATTACACTGTATTGTACGGACAAAATTAAAGCACTTGATTTTGGACCAGAGATCCACAGGTGAAAAGCCATGCTCCCATCCTAGTACTAACCTCCCAGCCACAAAATATTTATCCATACTTACTGTATAATAACTGTTTGAATACACATTTTCCACAGTTATCAAAGAAAACATTCACCAATCTATTCAAGGTAATCATGTGAGGGGTTTTTTTCAATTTTTGGGTAAGAGATTAAGTGAATAAAATATTTTTCTATGACCACAAATTTTCTTAAACTTGCCAAAGGGGAATGGAACTACATTCCACTAGTGAAAGAGATTTTTAGAAAAAATCCACAGTGCGATATAAAAAAATGACAGTAGATTTGGGTATGTCAAAGCTGCAGCCTCTGTCAGAGAGCAGGATGGGGAACGAATGTCAAGAATAGGATAATGCAAGGCCTATAGTCTCCTGTAAAACAAGCATTTTTACTGATCATGCTATTAAACATTTTATTATTTCAGTGACTACAATATCCCCATTTCATACTCCTGGGTTCATGCTTTTCCATTATCAAAATCTGTCCAAAATACCAATGGCTCAGAAAATAAATTAGTTGATTCCCTTTTTTAAGAGCTGTGTTTGACTTTAATTACATTAATACTTGCTTGGGAAATCAGACTTTGCTCTCAAGAGGGTAAAAAAGGGGGAAAAGAAGGAGAAAAAACAGACATGGAGAGAAAGAAATAGAATAAGAATAGACAATGGTGAGTCAGATGAATCAAATTAAAAGTTTATAACCTCCTATCCCTGAAGTTTCAGCAAATGCCCCTACTTAGGAATACGGGGGAATGGGTTTTTTAATTATTTGTTAAGTTTTCTTTTGTCAATCATGTATTCAGAAAATTCTGACTTCTTCAAGCAGACATGGTTATCAGTCATTAGAAACTGCTTTTATCTGGAGCTTCTCGTAGGAAACTGAAGTCTTTCCAAGATGAGTTTAATGCAGACGGATGACGCTTCAAGGAAGAGGAAAGAAGCAAACATGGGAGAAGTCTGTTTACCTTTCCTTCCCTGGGGGTTAGTACTTAAGACTGAAAAAACAAAGCACTGCAGTCACAGTGAACAATCAGGGAAGGTTCTGCAGAAGCACGTAAGAAGTAGTTTTAACACAGATTCTCCACGGAAAATGCTTTTGCTTTTTTCACTTACTCCTTACATCTTTTATGACTGAGTTTCTCAGTGACACAACACCACGTTGCTTGTCCAAGCTGTGTCCACAAGTGCCAAAATATTTATTTCTAGGTGGCTATTTCGCAGCTGCTGATCAGCACTCAGCAGCATGGTCAAACCTTCATCTTTCATGCCTTTCTCACTCTCCTGCACTCTCATCTTCCTCTTCTTCCAGCCTTTCTTTCCTTCACTCTTACCCCTTCTCATTCCATTTTAATCAAGGTTCTTTCCTAATTAAAACAAACAAATATGTGGAAGCAATTAACGTCTTGAAGGAAGCAGATGGTGGAATAGTGCCATTTCGTTACTGCGTTAAGCCTTAACTTGCTATCTCTTCAAACTTTGTGCACTTTAATTAAGCGCTGTTACAGGCAAGTTCAATGGGCTCTAGAGTAGAGTTTATCCAATTAGCTCCTGAAAAGCTGATGGTGCACGGTGGCAGGCTAAGCATGCTGTGCTGTATGCAGCTGGGAAGGGCAGCACCAAGACCAAAAGGGGCTAAGAACTTCCTTTACACATGCAGCAGGCAGGAAGGGGAGTGAGAGAGAACCAAATGTTGGTGATGGGGCAGAAATGTAAACTAGCCCTGCCCTACCATGTTCAGGTGGAAGTTTTTCAGCACCCATGTCAAAGGACTCAATGACCATGAATTCTATGTGCACACAGTTTAAGGGGCCATGGTGACTCTCAGTGTCTATACCATCTTCCCAGAGACAGGGAACGGGTGAAGAAGATCTCAAGCACTTATCAGAAAAATTATCTATAGCTTTCAGGCCTTTTCATTGCCCTCCCATCTTTAGCATTAACACCACTCCAATCCTTGGCTTCCATTATACTCCCAGATACAATGGACTGATGAAGAAGTGGCAGTTAAGGATCTTGAATCGCCTCAAAAAATACTCAGAAATAGAGGGATTCTTTTTTTCCCCTTGCATTTCTGTTTGCAGTCAGCCTGACATTGCTGAGCAGAGGTTTTTGCAGATAAAGTAAGGATCAAAGAGCAGTTGTGTCATCCAGGTCCATCCTCTCACTGTGCTCCACAGACACATGCCAGAAATGTGGACAGTCAAAAGATGCAGTGACCCAATCTACCTCCACCCTACCATATTCTGGCAGATGATACATTTCT
The DNA here is from genome assembly GCA_013400655.1 of Mystacornis crossleyi. Taxonomy (NCBI): domain Eukaryota; kingdom Metazoa; phylum Chordata; class Aves; order Passeriformes; family Timaliidae; genus Mystacornis; species Mystacornis crossleyi. The sequence continues at coordinate 92,908 of VYZQ01065862.1, forward strand.
AGTCAACACTGAAGACAAGTGTCTCCAAATCGTACTTGCAAATATTTAAGGAAAAACCCCCAGTGTGTCTCAGAGGGAAACAGCCGTATAGATCCCAAGCTTCTCTGCCCAGAAGAGTCTCAATTCTCTACACCCATATAAGGAAAAATACACTACACCTATTTTATGGCTAGAATGCAAGACAGACAATTTTTATGACTCCTAGTGTCATACAGGGACCATGTGGAAGAAACACTTTCCTGTGTCTGTCAACCACAAAGATCACCTTTTTTTTGTATAATCAAGGTTGGAATATGACTTAAGTAGGATTCACAAATTACAAAGCCAAAGACCATCCCTGGGGGTCATCTAGTCTGAGAACTTCTCTGAATTAATTTCTGTTTCAAGCAGGGAAAAAAAAAATCCACACCTGTCCTAAAGATTTCTATTAATGGAGAGTTCATAACAACTCCTAGAACATTTTTTCAGGGCCTAATTATCATAGTTGTTAAAAATGAGCACCTTATTTCTAGTCCAAATTAATATATTTCAGCTTCTAACCACTTGTTCGTGTTATACACCTTTATCTGCTCAAATGGAAAACCCTCTAGTGTAAAAGGCCCTCTTCTTCTTCGGATAAAAGACAACATGCAACATTTGTTGAGGGGTGAGGTTCATATCATAGTGTCCTGGCACCTCTTCATTCATCAAAGTTTCAAACTCAAACAAGGAAACCATCACAATATCACGAAATGCAACCACAGCATGGTACACATAATGATTTCTTCCTTGCAGACCCTTTCTTTTACAATTGTGCAAATGTATTTATTGAGTATTTAATCATGTAAAATTCAGAGACTATGAACATCCACTTCCCACCATAACCATGATATAGCCCCATATACAGGTGTAAGATTTTGTGTTTTCCTGTGGATTTTATCTTAATTGTGGCTTAAACACATCACATGGAAAAGAGAGTTTGTTAGCATTATGGAAACAGAAATTCTCAATTTCCAAACTTTGGGTACTTAAACTCTCTGTTATATTATCTCACTATGAGGTGATATACAGACACAACAGGGCTACAGAATAAGAGAACCATAGAATTGTTTAGTTTGGAAAAGACCTCCACGATGACAGAGTTGAACCATTGACTCAGCATTGCTAAGTCCACCATTAAACCATGTCCCTAAGTGCCACATCTACATCTCTTCTAAATCTCTTCCAGGGATGATGACTCAACCACTTCCCTGAACAGCCTGTTCCAATGC
>VYZQ01065863.1:0-14482 GCA_013400655.1 Mystacornis crossleyi
CCCCAGCTCCCTCAGCCGTTCTCCGTAGGGCTTGTGTTGCAAGCCCTTCACCAGCCTTGTTGTCCTCCTTTGGATGTGTTTGAGCATCTCAAAGTCCTTTCTAAACTGAGGGGCCCAGAACTGGACACAGCCCTCAAGGTGTGGCCTCACCAGTGCCGAGTACAGGGGAAGAATGACTTCCCTGGTCCTGCTGGCCATGCTATTCCTGATAAAGGCCAGGATGTCTTTGGCCTTCTTGGCCACCAGGGCACACTGCTGACTCATGTTCAGTCGGCTATCGACCAGTACCCCCAGGTCCCTTTCTACCGAGGCACTGTCCAGACACTCTGTCCCCAGCCTTTAGCGTTGCAGGGGGTTGTGGCAGCCAAATGCAGAATTCGGCACTTGGACTTGTTAAACTGAGTTATTGGACTCTGCCCATCTAACCAGCCTGTCCAGGTCCCTTTGCAGTGTCCTCCTACCCTCCCAACAGATTGACACATGCTCCCAGCTTGGTGTCATCTGCAAATTTACTGATGGTAGATTCAATCCCCTCATCCAGATCATCAGTGAAGAAGTTAAACAGGACTGGCCCCAGCACTGATCCCTGGGGGACCCAGCTAGTGACTGGCTGCCCACTGGCTGCAGCACCATTCACCACTCTCTGGGCCCGGCCATCCAGCCAGTTCTTAACCCAGCAAAGAGCGCACCTGTCCAAGCCTGTGGGCTGCCAGCTTTTCCACCAACCTGGCCCCTGCCCCATGGCAGTGGGGCCTAACTCTGTGGTGGTGCAGGGTGCTGTGTGTCCTTCTGTCCTCTTCAGGAGAGTTTCTCTGGACTGTACTTGCTCCCCTGCAGGCCTGCCCTCCTCCCCCTCAGTATGAGCTGCCTTACTGTCCTCTCTGAGCTGGGGTGATGCCCAGCTTGGTGAAACGGCACATTTTGCAAGGCATGAGTCCTTCCCACAAAACTGTGTCAATGTGGGACTGTTCAGGATTTAGACCAACACTTCTGCTCACAGTTCTTAGACTTGTGACCAGCCTGTGTTTGGCTGATTGCCTGATTGCTTATGCAAGGAAGGACTGGAAAGAGGGGGGCAACATTTACTGTGATTTTAAAAGGACTTCTACTTCCACCAGCTCCAGTAGAAATGTACTGTCTTCCAGTGCTATATTTCATTCATAAAAAATAGAACACTAGCTTCTGTGTTCTTTTTTCCCACAGTGACTTAATCTTTCAGTTTTCTCAGATAAAAGCTTTCAAAAAAAGTGTTGACATGCCAATGATACTCCTCCAGCCTCCATGTAGATGATGTGTTGAACATGAACAATGGATCCACATAAAGTCATCATGTGAAGTGTAGACTCCAGCACCACTGCAGTAGCAGCACAGGTAGAAGTAGTAGCAGCATGTTTTCCCAGAGAATACAGAGCTGAAGAGTGCTGTTCTCTGTCTTTAGCTGTTCTTCAATACAACTCCAACGTGCTCTCTTATACCTCAGTCCAGAAAAAACTGGATTGTCCCACTTCTGGATTTATGCGACAGTAAACAAATGAATGCTTTATTCTGACAGAAACTAAAATGAACTAACCTCAAGGCACAACTACAGTTAAACATGCCAGTTTATGGAAAATGGGCATTGCAAGTGACCAAACAGAATATAGAGATGTTTTGATGAATCAAGCCTTAAGATTTTAATCTTAAATGTTCTGTTAGTGTTTTGGATTAAAACAATATTTCCACCATCTCTTCCATTCCTGTACTGGAGATGGACACTGGTAAAGGTGTCTCAATATACACCCAGGAGCTAACAAAATAGATTGCTGACACAACAGGCTAGACGGACAATTCTGTAAAAGGAATATTTTCAGGAATCACTAGACTTCTGGAATTAGCAGTCATCCTCTATTATATCCCATATAACACAACTTCAATGTACCTAATGTTCATCTAAGCTTTGTTTATCACATCTCCTGCTGTTATAATCTGAAGTGTAGCTGCTCTATTTTTAAAGGTTTTTTTTTAGTGAGCTCCCTATTTTACTGCAGAATTCTCACTGCTTCAGTATGTCATGTATTGTTGATTTTTGTCTGCTCTTTTGCATGCAATTCATCTTCCTGTAGCTCCATTCATGATCTATAAGGCAAATGATTTCACCTGTCAGCTTGCAGTGCCTCACAGACTGCTGAAAATGAACACATGGTAGGCTGAGGTGAAGAAGCAGTCTGTGATTTGCTTTTTTCTGGGCTGTATATAAGGTATGCACCATTCTTCTCCATTTATATTGAAAACTGCTGTTTCATCATCTGGCCCAATAAAGCAAAATGCCTGTATGAGGTGCTAGTTTGCTGCTGTGTTGCATGCAGTGTTGAAAATAAGCAAAAGAAAACCAGACTTCTTTCCTATAAATAAAGCTTACAGGAGTATTGCTGTGCTAAATATAGCTGAAACATAGAGCTCTGGATCTGACAGTCTTAATATGATCACTGTGTTTTAGGGGCTACATCTGAGAGCTGTCTGCCTTAAGTTAGAGAGCATATTGGTTGCTATTTCAGATACTACCAGTAACACGACTGTGTGTGTTTATATGTATAGAGCTAGGTGAAAATGTTTCTTTATATTCTACAAACCTACTTTGAAATTATTTCATGAGTGAGTCTAGAACTATGGGGAAATGAATTCTTCTATCAGAATAGTCAAAAGCATGGTTTATAGGGCATTAATGTGTATTCATATTCTTCCTTGACCATATACCAAGCTTTCCTGTAGTAACTAGACATTCACCACAAAATTCGCTTAATCTTCTCTCAGACCTATTTTATTTCATTAAAAAAAAAAAATTGTATATTCTTTGAAGCAAGACTACAAACTTTCGTGTTCCAAATCCCCTCAGTGTGTCTTACTGTCCTTGCAGGTTCTGGACAAAAGGACTTGTGACTCTTGCCTGATAAACATTTTACTGGTGGCACAAAAGCCAACACAGTGTTCTCTTTGGTTGCTTACCTTGTTTGAGGACTTACTGTGAAAAACTTTTTTCCACTGGCTGTCCTGATGATGATTCTGGCTTTTTTTGCTGGTGGTGGTGAGTTTTTTCTTTGGTTTTGTTTTTGTTTTTTTTTTTTTTTCCATTCCAGTTTTGAAAAGTAATTTTGCTGAGGATAGAAATTTTTCTACATCAAGAGTGGCTTTTATGGTTAGGTAAAGCAATAAAAACTGCATTACAGAAATGTTGATTTGCCACAGTTATAATTTTAATACAGTAAGGGAGACTTTTTTGTTTTACATAATTTAGGCAGTTTATATGTGCAGTATATGTCAATACATTGTGGCATGACTGAGGCATTAACTCATAATTCTGATACCATTTAATGTCTGGTGTTTAAAGAGATAATCAGCCACTCACCAGAAACTCTCTGTCAGAAAAGAACTGCTATATAGTTCTATAAATATCTGTCTATGCTTATGGCACTTTTCTGCTTTCTTCAGGAAGACAAATTGTGTTCTTAAAATACAAAGAGTTATCAATGCTTTGAGTGGTACAGAAATAAAAATACCTTTCTCAGAACTTTACTGTGGTTGACGTTTATTACACCTGTCTACTGCCAAGCAAAATCCAGAAGTCATTATTTTCTTGAGTGCTTTTCCAATATTATTGTAATACTTGAGCATAAGTTGAATATAATAATCAAATAAAATTCTTTTTTTAGTACATGATGCTAAGATATAGTAATGGATTTAGTAATGATAAAATAAGATTATTCCTCACAACTTTTTATTTTTAATTTGCCTATGTGTGCGATCATGCTGTCTGTCTAAAAGTCACCCACAGTAAATCCTCAGCAGTCTTGACCAACTACTGAACCCCATGCCAAACTCAAACCCCGTTCCATTGCTCCACACCCCTAATAGTTTGTTGAACAGGAAGGCTCAGTTCCTTGTTCTTGGAAATAAAATTTGTGATAACTCTGTGATTATTCATTTCTTCTTGTAGTAGCAAGTTAGTCAGTCACCTGGACAGGTACATACAGGAGAAAAAATTGGCATTTACCAGCTCTGTCTCTATGTAAGGATGTTCCATGAAGTATGGTGGGATGCATTACAGGGAGTTTAGAGGTAAGGTAAAACAAATCTCCAGGACAGCAAGGTTCACTGTTTTGGCTATTTATGAACAATCACATTCAAGCAGGATGATTTTTTGAAGTCAAAACACTTTTCAGAAGCAGTCCAGAGACACTTACAATATTTTCAGTGTAAGGGTTTTGATTGAGAACAAACACAAAAGAAAGACTTGCATCAAAAAGTTGACCTTCTCAACATGAAGCAAAAATTTTGACACACTTTCACTTTGAAATAGCATTTAAAAGGCTTTGTTTTCATGCCAAAGCAGAATAAAACAAATCTGGAACTTGAAAGCTGTTAGTAAACCAAAGCACTATTTTCTAGCAAGATCTACTTCTTGCTTTTAACTAGATTAATTTTAATATTTAAAGATATTTAAATGTAATATCACACATCTCTAACATTAATAGAATATTTTCTTATACAATTTGTAATTTCATTATTAATATCAAGCATTTCTTAGAATCTATCAGGTCACTTCATCATTAATCTTTATTTTTTATTTTTAAAAAAGCAAAATCTATTGCTTAGATTGATGTAACACTGAGAATACATAATACACAGGAATATTTTAGAACATTGAGTAACTCAACCATAAAATTGGATGGATACATAAGCTAAATAATCACTGCTCAAATACAAAACATTGCAGGAGTAAAGGTTTGCAACACTCTTTTCTAGTTTTCTTAGTCTTTTAGTAGTCTTTTTGTAGTTCTATACTGGTTGAAATCCATTTACTGAACTGGGTATTACTAAGTCTTTTAAAAATACATCAGAACGGTCCCAGCTGAAGGTAGCATTTAGTCATCATTGATTTCTGTGCCGGGATCATCAAAATGCATGCACTGAAAAGATCAGAGTTTGCAAATCTTACCTAGCGTATGCAGGTGTACAATTAGTGCTAATAAAATGAAAATGACTTTTCAAATTATTTCCATAGTATTTGTAAAAATGTACTTGAAAAGAAAGGAAATCTCATATAGTCACATTTCCATACATATGTTTTTCATATAGCTTTTTCTTCCTTCTATTTGTCATAATTTCATGCACCTTATTATCAAAAAATTATTACAATTATTAGAAAAATTGCAATCATGAACCTTGACTCGGACTTGCAACAGGGAAATATGTCATTTATTTAAATGAAACCCTAAGTAGTGTTTTTATTCATATTTATCTTAATTAATTAATTTACTATTTTTTTTTCATCTTGTAAGAGTATCAAGAGTCTTCATATCTATTGTGGACCCAATTTCATGGATGCTGCTTAAAAGTAAAAACAGCTACAAAATATGGTGTGATAGTTTGGGAAAATAAAATCTAGAAAGCAGTCAAAAACTATGCAATAAATACTTTCTTTTGCTGACCTCACCATGTACTTGGTATTTAATCTTGCTAAAAGGATTCCTCGTATAAACTTTATGAGTCATATGAAATGGGTCCCTATTTTTCTATATATATCATTTAGGTCCCAAAAGTGTTGTTGTAAAGATGCATCAAAGAATTCATGGGTGCAGAGCCACTTCGACCACAACTGAGAGAGGCTTCTGTTGCCTTCTCCAGTCACCTAGAAACAGAGACTAGACAAGAGTAAGGGAATAAAGGTAGGTATTTATTTGAAGGGCCTTCAAGGTACACCCTGGGGAGCCAGAGGCTGCTTCCATAAAATGGACCCCAAGATGGACGACAGGTCACGAGTTCTTTACACTGTTATAGGTTTGGTCCATTTGCATATCAGCATAAATTCACCAATTAAAACTTTAGCTCTCTTCCATTTCTCCACCTCTCTCCTGGTCCTAGTTTCCACCTTTAGGCCTCGGACAGCCCGAGTGTCCTTGAATAGCAAGCTCAGAGAAGCTTTGTTGTGTCTGTCTGGCCTAAGAGAGCAGCTAACAAGCTGTAAGAAACTTCAGAGTTACACACTAGGCAATACAGGATTTAAAAAGTACAGAAGTTAAAATCTAAGGCATCACTTCAACCATATGTATGTGAGGAGGGTAACCTCAGGTACAAAGATCTGGGCAGTTCAAAGATGAAGAGCAGGTGCCATGAATGGGCTAGAACCCAAGTGCAGAAGCCACATTTGCAGACTCTCAGGTCTGCGGGTGAAGTACCATGGAAATTGCACACTTACACTGCTTTCTGGAGCCAATCTGCTTGACTGTAAACAAGACCAAATTTAAAATCCCCCAAAGCATGGCGAAGCTTCTATCAGTCACTACTAAAATAAATACTGCAACAGACACTGAAGTAATAATTCTCACAGGAAAAATGCTGAAGAGAGTCTGACGGTTTTTCCTTAGCACATTTCAATCCATACAAGAGAAGAAGCTGAAAAACACTCTAACCTTCAAAAATTAGGAATCCAGAAGGAGAAATTTGGTGACCCAACTAGTCACAGTGAATGCACTTTAAAGCTAGAAAATATTTCATTCTGTAGTTGTAAAGTTGTTCCTACTAAATATTTTTCTGAGACAACGCTTGGACATGACAGAAACCCCTGGATTCTTTTTGGTACTATTTAAGATCAAGTGAAACAATCTGAACACAGTTTTATTGTTGTTTGTATACATTCAACATTAAAAATCTACATAAAATCAGGAATAAACAGCAGTTTTTTTAATGCTCACATGCCTGAGATAGAAGTTTCTCTGCATGTCTGTCATGGGTTGACACCCCTTCCTGCTCCTCAGGTTTTTCTTCCTTTTGGCTCTTTTTCCTGGAGGAAGTGATTTGCAGCAACAGGTGCTGTAATTTCCTCCAGAACTGGACAGAACCAATCAATTAATTAATTTGAATATCGACAGCTCTATTGAGCCTCTTAGAGAAGGGGTACACCCGTGAATACAGATTAAAAGGAGATGAAGGGCGGGAATCTTTCTCTTGCTCTTCTGACGAAGACAGAGGTAACAGAGGGCCCGCTCAGCCCGCTTGGTGGGGCTGGGCCGGCCCGGCGGGGCCCGGCTGGGCCCTGCCAATGCGAACCCAGGTGCAGGCCTGGTGGGAGGCCAGGCCGGGCCATGGTCCAGCTCTGCAACAGGGTCATGACCTTCACCTTCCTCCCCTTGGCCCTAGGGGTGGGGGTCGGACCTACAGCCCCCAGCCCAGGGCGGGCCTGAGCCTCTCCCGGCGGACCGGGCTAAGTCCGGCTGCCAGGCCCAGGGGCGGCAGGCCAGGCCACAGCCCCAGGCCCAGGGGTGGGGGGGCGGAGATGCTTCCCCCCCGCCTCCACTTCAAACCCAGCTCCGGCTGCAAACAGCTGCAAAGCTGCCACTTCACGAGAGATAACATCCAGTTTTCAAGGTCCTGCAATGGGAGGACTGGCCTCTTCAGTGGTGTAAGTTTTTTTCTCCAAGATATGAAACCTGCAATCCTTTCCCAGGAAAGGCAAAGACATAGAAGAAAGGGCTGAAGCTTAGAGAGAAGAGAGAGAGGAGATGCTAGAAGCTGAAAGCTCTTTTGTAAACCTATGGTGATGGACTCAGATATTAAAACTCCCTTTTAATTTCATTATAAGCTTTTGTGGGGGGGAAAGAGCTTTCCAGCTGAGATGAAGATGATTTTGGATTTGTTTTTTCTCTTCTTTTTTCCTGGACTCTTTCAAACCAAGATGTAGGCCTGAGGTGAAGTGCTAACCTTGGCCCCGATCTGATGAGAGGAGCTACCTACAGAAGGATGTTAAATTTTTTACCACAGGTTTTCTCTCTATAGCGAGGGGGGTTTATCCTGGAGATAGATGAAGAGAACTTTTGGTTTTTCTGGAAGTGCTTGTCCTTAAAATTCTAGCCCCTGCAGCTTAAGGTGAATCCTCGAACATGGTTGTGGCGAAGGCTGTGATCAAGGAAAGGAAAGAGACTCTCACAGGTCAACAGAAAACCACCCCAGACGACGGTTGTGCTGTGACGTGGATGCCATGAGAAGATTGTTCTTGTGGAAAAGTTCCATAGCTGAGCAAAAGAGACTTCTCTCACTCAATGGACTGACATAGGATTGTTATAGAGGTGCAAACTGACTGAATTGATTTTAAGTTTGTGTCTTTATATTACAGGTGGATGGAGGAGGTGCTGGAGAGAAAGGGGGTTAATGTGCTTTAGTTGTAGTAATAAACTTCATTATATTCTTTAAAGTTTGGTACCTGCTTTGTATTCCTCCCTGTTCTTATCTCACAGAAAGGGGAAAATGCGAATCAAACCACTACAGTGTCATTGCTGAATTTTAATTTTTTTTAAGCAAGTTACTTAAGGAAACATAATTGTCAGTCATAGCCATTGAATCCCTTGCAATGCCTAGATACTCATAACAGGATCATAATATGGCAAACAAGCTTTCCTGATCTTTGGAGTTTTGTCATTCTTAGACTTAGACAGTCTGGTTAATGGATGTTTATGCTTGATGTAAAGTTGAGGTCTTTAAGCAATTAATAGAAGAGATTCAATATCCTAATAATTTATGTTATTCTTATTTTAGAAAAATAAGAAGATAGATATCAGCAATTTTTACAGTTAGATTGTTTATAAGTACATTTTCAGGATAAGAAATCATTTGTCTATAAAGGTTTTGACTGAAAATAAGTTCACTGAGAAGCAAAAATTGGAATATAGTCTATAATATTTGTCGAAAGGTTTGTAAGAATTCCTGTACTGACATCATAAAATTTTTGATATGAATGCTTGAAGAGATGGAATGACATAAACAATAGAGTTAATATAATATAGAGACAGTTCTGGTTTTCAGTGTAAAATTTCTGTGGCATTGCAGTGAACTTTGAGCCCTCATAGTAATTTTAAGAAAGGCAAACAGTTGAATTAAATATTTATATACTCTTATTCACAAGAAGCAAATGCTCTGCACTGTTGTTTATTATTTAAAAAAAAGAGGAAAAATGAGGTCTCTCTAATGCATCTTTTTAAAGTGGTGTTTATTTCTGAAAGATTCAGAAAATTTAAAAATAAATTTGAAGAATACCAAAGGGGCACGGATATGCAAGATGTATGTTGCGGAATATGTCCCTCCCCTCTTGTCTTCTGCTTGCTTTTCAATTTCTTCCAAATGCTTTGTTCTACTCAGAAAGAAAGTGAGACAGGGAAAAGGAGAGGGCTAGCCTTGAATTTTAGACACTATTCTGTAAAGATAGCTGCAATGTAGGAAACGTCTTTTGTAAGAACGTCTGGTTAACAGGCTAAGACAAGAAATAGGAGAAACAAGGAAAAAAAGACACAGATATGAACTCATGAAGGGAGTAGCAGTTAATGAAATCTGCCAATGTAGCAGGTTCGATCCCTGTATGGGCCATTCATTTAAGAGTTGGATTTGGTCATTCTTCTGGGTTCCTTCCTTTCAGACTATTCTGTGATTCTGTAAAATCCAGAGTTGCTAGATGGGCTCGTAAAAGCACGAGGCCTCTGGTGACCTTGGGCAGATGAACCACGGCTTTGTAATCAGTTAAAATGGAAATAAGCATATACTGGATTTGACATGAAAGAGTAAACTTACTGTAGGGTATTTGAGGTGGATCACTGAGAATGCAAAAATCTTTTTATGGGATGTTTGGAGAGATAGTGGGAGTTTGCAAAATTTATTATAGACTGCTTAGGAGAAAGATAAAATATCAGAAAAGAATGGAGAGAGGCTATTGTAGAAGACTATCTCTTGACTGCATGAGTCTTGTCTGTAAGCATGGCATGGTCTCTCCCTGCTTCTTGGTAAATTGCTTTTTCTGTCCTTACAGATATCTGTGTGAGTTCCTATCCTCTTGTGTGTGTGTGAGATGCTAGCAAACTCAAGTCAGACTAGCTGGGGAGTAGTCTGGGTGGCTGGTATGGCAGCTGGATGTGGGTGGAAGCAGGCCTGGGCCAGAATGGAAGAGGCTAAGGGCTTTGTGTAATTTATGTGAGTGTTATTTGTGTGTATTTGGTGCATCTGAAGGCACTGCAGTCCTGGCTACATTTACCCACTGATGGTCAGTCATGTCTACCTGCATGTGTGTGTCGGGGAAATATGCTCATCTTTACTGCTGGCTGAATCTTGTACAGAGAACGACAGCAACTTCATATCTCCCTGGGGCTCTGAGGTTCATTGGATTCAGGTTTTTTTAAGGGGCATAATTTATGTTGTCTTTAGAATGGTTCAAATTTTGCTTGAGTTCCTTTTTTTTTTTAGAAGTATTACAACTCTATATGATTACACTGAGGATTATTTTTTCAACATAGCAAAGTATTTCTACGAGTACTGCAATGCCATACATATTACAAAGGAAAATGTGGGTTTGGACTTGCTCCTTCTCTTTTGGTTCAGTGCTTTTTTTTTTCAAAATTTTAAATATGATCTCTGTTTCCCTCATTGTAACTTGTTATTTTCTTGTTATTTTGGTACTGTGGTGTTTCTTTAAGGTAAAATCTAGTTCTTTGCCTTTCCCATTACATTATTGCTAATCTAATGACTAAATAGAGCCTTCATAAATGGAGGCATAAGGAGACGTACTTCAGTATTTCTTGCATAAATGTTGTTTTGTACAAGTGAAACAGCAGAATTCCTTTTCAGAACATAATGACTTGGGTGTTTTTCAAAATCAACATTATGTCAAAGCTTTTGTATATGTTTTTATATTTATATGTTCAGAATTTTGCATACATGAGAAACACCAGAAAATTATGTTTGTGGTGACTTATTTTCCTGTGCCGATTTTTCACAGGTTGTTGGCCCCTTTATTCTCATTTTACTACTGATTAAAGCAATGCAGAGGGATTATATTCTTCTGGAAATCACTCACTGATGAAAAGGAGCTGATGGTGTGTGCAGTGTAGGAGGTGTCTTCCCAGGAGTCATCTCAGCAGAAATTGTGTTTCTTATTTTCGTGTTCTTTGACGTACTTATTTTCATACTACTTAGCATTGCACAGAGACTAATAATTTACCCTTTAACTCCACCTGGTTATTTTGGAGTCTTTGCAATTCGTTTTCACACTTAGGCATAGATTGATGTATGCCTGTAAAAATTTATGATATTTATGAAAATCTCATCTTTGAAACTTGTATTGTTGGGTGAGTTCAAATTATTTCACATCATAAAACTGTGGGGCTTCATCTATAAATGTGAGTCTACTTTGCTGCCATTTAACTCTGGCTTTGAAGAGAAAAAGACCCAAGGCAAAAAAATACTTGGATGTTAGAAACACTGGGAAGTTCAATGGGAATATTCCTTTTTTAAAGTGTTTTTTGCTGAATATAAGTTATTTTAATCAGAAGCTACTCTGAATTTATGGATCAATATACAGAGATAGAAAGTTATAATTTCACAATTATATAATGCTTTAGGTTTTAGTTCCTCAGAGCTTGAATGTCTGTGTCTACAGAGGTGGGTACAAACTGACCCAGATTCCTCTACCCGTAACCTGAGTTGACTAAACAAAGCCAGTTTTAAAGTCTGCCTGGGTGCCCAAGCACATATATTCTGCTAAGGATAGTGTGCAGAAACAAAGTGCACATTGGCATGATCATAACTTTAACACAGCTCTAGATAAAGACAGAACTGTCCAGAAGTAATTGCACAGACACAGGTAAATGCATCCTCTGGCAATAACATTTACAGTGTTTGAAAATGCTATCACTTAAGCTTCAGATGTTTCTCTATTAAAAGGGTAAACCTATATCTTTTATTTGTTTGTCCTTTAGCCCTTCTCTTTTTGCCTGGTCTAGAGTTACAGACTGTTTCTGTGCAAAGCCCAGTGAAGTCCCAGCTTGGAAGACTCTAAGAACTGCTGTAATGTGGGTAAACTGATTATTCTGAGAGTTGATGTTCCTGTTCTAATTGAAGCAGGTAGGGTAGAGTTGTGAATGCAAGTTGTTAACTTAAAGAATGCTTACAAATCAGTAAAACCAAACCATTCTGAATGTCCACTGCTGAACATTTTGATATTTCATTTCTTGTTTTTTTCTAGCAAGGGAGCACAATGACACATCCTGCAAATGCTCAGAAGAGAAGGAGGAAACAACATTTTAAGCATTTTCAAAACCCAGTGTATTTATGTTCCTATATAATACCAGAAATTTCTGAATTATTGATGTGATCTGAAGCATTTGCTTGACTGAGTTCATCTTTTTGCTGCATTTTTCTACTGTTGTCCAGCATTTCATGGGAACAGTGATTTTTGCTGCACAAGACATTACTGCATCACCGTGATTTCTGTCCTGGACAGTGTAGGAGACCCTTAATACAGACAAAGCCATCCCACACAAACCCATTTTTTGTATGTTAATGTGAAGCATTTTTATGCTGTTCTAAAGAAATTGAAACAAATGCTGGATTTTTTCATATTAAAAATACACTTATTATTGCCATGTTATAATTCCCTTGAGTATTTCAATACTGCATAAATAGTGTTTTCTCTTAGGCAGTTCCTAGAATGACCTGTTGGTAGAAGTAAGCTACAGAAATCCAGGTATCAGATCCCTTTATCTTACTTATTTATTTAAAAATCAAATGCTTTGAGGACAAAGCATCAAGATTTGCACATAAGACAAGTTATGTCTTGACATGGATGAAGACTGCATATCATTAACATCCTGAAGTCAGTTACAATCTATATTCACTATTGTTGCAATTCTAAATTACATTCGTTACCTGTAAAAGCCAATTTGAATACAATTGCTTTTCGATGTAGGTAATTATTACCTAGGTAATTATTGCCTAGATCATCCCAGAGAATTCATATCTGAGTGGTTATAGGCAATATTTTTGAAAGCATGCAAGTGATTTTGGAGCTCTAGGCTGTTAATTTTCATCAGGATTAGACTCCTAAATCATATAAATGTGTTTATCAAAAATAGCTTTACCATTCAAGACAAGCATCCTGACACATACTTTTGCTTTATTTAATTTTCCAATTTCTTTGAATTCATTTAAATAAGCAATCCATGCGATGCGGGGTGGAGTTTAGATCCTGGAAAAATTAGGCAGGGATTTCTTAGCAGTCTCCAAGCAATAGTGCCTGTTGAGTCCATTGAGACTAGTCAAGCATTTTTTGCTACAGCATAATAATCCAACCTCAAAAGGTCTTCCCTGGAAACAGAGGTTGGACTGGCATACGCTAATGTGTTGTTTTATATAGAAATCTGATTAATGTCTAGAATTGTACTAACCTATAAATTTTGCTAATAGCTACTGAGAGTTCCTCCAATAAATTAACCTTTTGATCTCTCCTTTCAGCAGTAAATCTCTTTATAAGTAGGATTATAAAAGTTAATTTAATAATATCACAGGAGTTTACATTTAATACTGTCAGAATGTATGAGCAAGCCGGTTTAAAAACACAGAACTCCTTGGCTACACCACAACATTTTGGACTAACTTGTTATAATAGAAATGTATTCTATATATTTTTAAACTACCAGCTCTGTTGAATCAATTCAATTCCTTTTGGTCATCTAGTCTATAAACCTCAGCGGACATATTTAAAACTATTTTCTTGAACTGAATGATAGAAAAATATCAAAACAAGTTGTTCTGTAGCATTTAACCTTGCAGGAAAGAACACTGGGTCTTTTCAATAGTGTAGTAGGATATTTATAAGAGTGAGAGGGGTCTCCCTGAACCCTGCTCTGAAAATGTTATGGAAAAGGTGTCAACTTGTGTGTAAAAGGCTGAGGATAAGAGTATGTGACAAAGGAGTTCTCCAGATAATACATAACTAACTTTGTGGCAAGAGAAATAAAACTAAAATTCAAAAAAACCCCATGCAATGCTATGTTTATTTAGGTCTGTTTAATTTTTAATTTGCCAAAAAGTACCACAATGTGACTACTGAAAAGCATAACCAAACAACAAAACAAAACAAAACCAAACAATTTATATTCTTGTGAAGTAACAGTAATACAGAGCAGACCTTTCTTGCATTTAAGCAGAGATATCAAGATTATTCTGTGTTTTTTTCTTCAGTGGAATACAACAGACAGTGCATCGTACCAGATGCCTACTGCAGGACTCATCCAAGCTGTTTTACTCAATTCCTTCTCTCTATTGCAACCAACAATTTTAACAGAGTAAGGCAAATTAGGGAGTGGGATAGGACAGAATAAAGAAACCAAACACAAACAAACAAACAGACAAAAACCCCCAAATAACCAAACCCCCTCAAAAATCCCATATCACCCTCAATACCTAGTTGACCCCAGAAAATTATTTTGCCGGTGTCACACTGGTAGATACCATAATTCATGCCTTTCATAACTCCCTGTGCTCTTGAATAACTCTTCCTGATATTTTTCCATAAGGACAGTTGCCAAGAACACACAGTATTCCCTAGTAATAAACTCGGGTCACTCCACATGGATGAAAACAGAAGACAATCCAGCAAAAGCATGAATATCAGAAAATTTTCAACTTTTAT